>BQNB010140608.1:0-17393 GCA_026074375.1 Tanacetum coccineum | reverse complement strand
AATAGCACATGCCCGAAAGAAGTGTTGAGCAAATAAAGTCAAAATCCCCTACATTAGGTATAGTTAACCATGTCGTTTAACAGTCATGAAAAAAATTAGATGCTGTTAAATAGAGAAAAGTGGAACTCGACAACGGTGGGTCTACTCAGTAGATCAATTACTTGTTTCAGGTATCTCGGAGTGAGACCAATTCACCTTCCTAGAATATGTAGTTATAGTCACATAATACATGTTTGGAAATTAGCCTTTGCCACAGTACCATTCAGATGAAATTGAGAATATGAAGTTCACTAAGTAACTATACCTCCGCGCCAAAACCCTGTACATGCTCCTTCTCCTTTTGTAGAGCCGCAATGTAGACAAAAAGTGGGAAGTAGCATTCTTTAACCTTCATCTTCTTGATTTCTGGATCAAAGAAGTTCTGCATAAAGATATTATAAAACAGTTTAGTGTATCATGTATGTGTTTCCTAGCGTGATGACAGAACAACTAAAACAAAAAGAGCGAAGAAAATATATATAAAAAGCAATTTCCTACACTCTCTATACATGATCAATCATAAATTACATGACTTTCCCTACATAATCTGTTTTTTCATCGCAATAACTTATCGTTCATTTCCATAGAAAAAAGGACAATTTTAAAGTGTTTGGATTGTTAGACTTATATATAAACAACTGCTGGTTGTTTGTCAAAACAGCTTATCAGCTAACGCTACCTAACTATTTAGGAGAAAAATCTGATACTAAAATCATGAGACAATGATTATAGTTAGAAATTACAGATTTCCAAAATAATGCAATAGAAAGCTTTTACCGGCTTAACTCACTTAGGCCCTCAGTGTAGTCTAGATTGCGCATTTCTCCTTTTAACCAACTTGAAGCATATTAACACATAAACCCGTATTATGTGTTGCTACTAAAAGATTAAAAGAAGTTAAATGGAAACATTTTCCATACAAAATGTGTGAAAAGTTATTCCGTTACTCATTTTCTCAAAAGGCCTTATTTGCCACTAAACTTAAGAAGTCCGCCCAAACTGCTATTCAACATGTTTAAGTCTCTAATTCAATGCATTAGTGTCCTGGTTATCACAAATATAAGGCGAGTGGCGTCGAGTATGAGGCTAAATTTTGCCAATTCTACGTGTAAAGGTACAATTATAAGTATCCGACTATTATTCAAAACTTGAATATGATAATCATTAAACATTTTGTTACTACATTATCTCATCCATAAAGAACTTAAAGGCAAACTTGGACAGACACTTAAAATGAGTTTGGAAAAAATAAGTTAGTTACAAACTAAAGTTAAGCAATTTAGTTTGGTAATTAGGGAAATAAAATAGTAAATAAAATAATGAAATTGGAGACCGAAGAATAAATTAATGGTAGATGTTACCTTTATTATGATGATCAATCCAGTTAGCGACGATCGGGTATCACCGCCGCTTTGGTCTGTCTGGTGGGCTAGTAATGACTGACTGACTACACAGCTGAGATGTGAAAGGTTTTCCTATTTTTTCTACATCCGTTTTAAAACTTCATTTGATTTTGGTCCACGCCTCAATTAGATAGTTACGAAAACCTTAAGAAGTGGAACTCCAAACTACCTAAAGTATAGCTTTATCAGTTAGGAGATAAACAAAAGCATATAACTTTCTAGTTTTTTTTCATTTTTTTATTGCCATGTCAAAAAAAACCCGAAATGACCTGCCATTTTGCAGTGACATAATCAAACCAAAGCCATCTACAGCGGTCTCCTTGACTCTTGAGTGTTGGATTTCCACTCCATCCGATTGCATACATCTCCCACTGCGCATAAACATTCGTATATACACATTAACAACGTCCAAAAGCAAAAAAATCTGATAAGCAATTTCTACAGCCAATTCCAAACACCCCTTAATTTAAAAAATGCTATCAACCATCAATTCAAAGAGAAATCATACTGATATAGAAGTACATGAATACCAATGGATTCAAGATGGAATCCCGCGTTGACTTCAAACTAAATTTAACGACACAATAAGAATATTTACCTTGACCTCGCGCGGAACTTGATTCAGGGACCTCCTTGCTCATATTCTGCGAGTTGTGACCTTGAATAATCACAAAACAAAAGTCCTGCAATCACAGACTTTGATGCACACAGATTGCGGGAAGACATCCTAATATTACCATGTCTGATCATACCGTATCACAAAGCTTCTGCAGCTCGGTCATAGTCCAGTAATAAGCACAATTCCATCTATTCCAGCTACCGCTACACCTGAACGTAAAATAATTCAATTTCAAACTCATGAGCTTATACCGAAGGCGTTTGGATCTGGTGAGACTACTGGAAGTTAGCTGATTACAAATTTTTAATATGTTGTTAACATTTTCTTATATAAATTGTGAGCAACTATCATAATAATATATTTAGTTGTAAATAAGCATCAAACAAAATTATTGCGTTAAACAAACCTGACAAAATGTGTAATAGCCTCGTCTTTCGGGTCCGGCTTACAAAACAAAACCAAAACGAAATTCTCAATCTGTTGCAGTCCTGATAAAACATCAGACGTCAGAAGCAATTCGAGGAGACAGGTGAATGGAAAGCAGTCAAACGGGCTGGTTTTTGCTAAATATGTTAGTATCGCAACTACATAAGTTAAATACTCCCTTAATCCTACACGACCCGATAGCGATTCCCGTTTTTACTATTCTATCCGCCATGGCTGCAAACGCGAGTGTTTGTAACCTAATGGGTCATAAAGCTAAAAGAAATTGGACAAAAATGTTACGATTCAATCCGATCAGTTTCGGCAATAGTTGATCCCAAACACCCCCTTGTTGCTCATATAAGCCGTATCATTTTTTGGTGTTTAACATAAAAAAATTACATCAATCCTGTTGTCAGCATCTTATGTGTAGGAAAGGTTCGTTTGTTGGATAGATAGTCGTTACCTTTGTGTCCAGAAAATCAACAAACTTGGTGTGTTTGGTTGGTCTCCAAAGGAATAAAAGCTAATCTAAACACATTCAATGAGCACAACTTATATTCCTCCATTTGTAAAACAAACCCATATTAAAATTTCAAATACCCACCTCAGTTCCAATCCCAAATTCTAATTTTTTTATAAAGAACAAATTTCCGAAAACCCCACATATTATTCCGGAAACCAAACCAAAAAATATCGTAGTCCATGATAAGGACGAACCACTAACCTGTTAATTGAACCTTAAATAATTGCAAATCCAAGTTCCTGATGCTCGTGACTGTTGCATCTTTGTTGTACCTGTGCAATAACAAAAAGATGTAAAACAAATACTTACTCAAAACATTGATTGATGTTCAACACTCACCTAAAAATTAATTAACAAAACTATAAAAAAGTTAAAACTTACACCTTCTCGACTAAAAAAATCGTACCGCCTTACGTAGCATCTGCTTATGATTCTCTTTTGGTTTCAAGAATTAAGGTTATTGATTTTGTTCTAAGCTGTAGGAGAAAAAAGGGGGCGGATCTATGTTTAGTGTGTGTTTGAGAAAGAGAGAGGTGGGTGAGATGACAGTGGTTGGTTCGATGATAACACGTAGTCTACACGTGGAAACAAATAAAGAAAGGAAATTCGAACCGGGTCGGGTACCCAACATAGCCATGTGCGTTGGGGAGGTGTAAGTATGCTGGTGCATGTAAGTGAAACGTGACGTGTAATGTTTAGGTAAGTAGGTATAAAATAATTAAAATTTTAAGTTGAGTCAACATGGAATCTAACATAACCGTTAAGTGTAGGGTTAAGCTCGAGATGGTCTTGATCAATTCACTTGTAATATTTTAAATTCTTTAAATGAGTCTTAACATTATTATGAATTTACATTATGACCTGTGCGATGCACGAGCTTTGTTTTTGATAAAAATTAAACTTTCGCTTTTCTCTAAAACTTAACTTTTTGTATTTGTTATTAAAATATCAATCTTACACACATTTTTTTAAGAATTATCTCAAATATGGATCAAACTACACAACCACTTGGTATGAAAGCTATATGTCATATAACCGATCCGGTGATAAATTTTGCTCGAATGATATATTTTCCTATAACCGATTCGTAGGAGCATCAAATGTAGGTCATTTTTTAGTATTAGGGCATGAGGTGACATGTCGTGGGAACTTAGAGTATTTAAAACTCGAGTGAGTATTATATATTTACATAAATTGCTATGCATTCATATGGATACATTTGTACAATTCTCAAAGCGTGTGTTACTCCTCTTGAAGCCTCCACAATAAATGTGTGTACTCAAATACCGAATTTTTTGTACAACTATAGAAGCATGAGGTATTCCTCTTGAAGCCTCCACATTAATGAGGAGGACTCAATCTTTATGTCATGACATAAGTGATTTATAACACGCATGTTGATAAATATATATTGTTCTAAAAGCGTGAAAAGTTAACATAAGTAATTTATACACAAATTTGTCATAAAGCATTGGCAAATTGACTTTGTATCCTAATGTAGGTTGTGAAAATCTTCAGTGAGGCCTGGTCATTACATATTTTTTGTTTTATAAATTAAGAAAGTTGCATATTCTTCTTTGTATATAAAAAGGTACATCACAAATTTAGAGATTACAACTTAACCCTTTAAGGCTTTAAGCACTACCTTATTTCCTTTATCTCACACGTCCCCTTTATGTATCACAAAATCAACAAATATAATTGTAAATAATTCTTGTTTCCTGTTTAACCGATGGGAGAAAAGGACAGTACATGTGTTCTTTCGACGCATCCCAAGGGTAAGAGCTTTTCAATTGTTCCATTTGGGGTTCAGATTGCGCAACGCGTTTAGTCGGTTCGGTTGGATCCACATCACTGCAATTAATAATAGTGGAAAATGTTTTAAACCATAGCAGGTTGGCTCATACATGTTAGTAAAGAAAGAGTATGTTACATGTAATTCAAGGTTGAAATCTAATGTTTTTGACCCGGTCCTTGGTTGTGTGAATTCTCCAACAATCGTAACATAACTAATAACATCTGCATGACAAAAACCATATACGTGTAGAAACCAATATTAATGTTACTCTTACGTGAAATTTGTTGTAAAGAAAATGAATCTTTACCAAAGTCGAGTCATAAGCTGAAAGGGATGTCTAATTAAACCATCAAAGTTAGTGATTGTAACTTGACAATGGAAAGAAGTGATACATCACTTTTCATACTGTGGTGCATTATAATTTCCTGTGAAAACCTCATGTACGTACGTTAACATGGCAGAGGTCATAATATATATAATGATAAAAGGTAGGTATTTAGTTTACCCTCTCATATGAAACAACAAAGTAGGTGTTATGAAATCTCCCATTAATAGTATGGACATCCCATTTCCTGCAAACAATCACTATGACGGGATGCTAATCGCCTTCTTTTAATTGGTCCAGGCTATAGGCATGTGGCTGTCCCCTGTGCTATCTTGACATAGTCTTTTGATGTTTTGACCTGCATATGTCAATTACTATTAGGATTCCTTCTAAAGTCTTGTTTCTTTTTAGTTCCATAATCATATCGTGATAGCCCTCGTTAGAGGTGCACAAAAAAACCAGTTTTAAAAACCGGAACCGGTTTGAAACCGAAAAACCGAACCGGTCAACACCGGGTTTGACCAAACCGGTTTCGGTTTGAGGCCAGACCGGCGGTTTAGAACCGGTTTGGGTTTTCTTGGTTTCGACCGGTTTGTATACCGGGTTTTCGAACCGGTTTCCAAAAACCGGTTTCAACCCGAACCATTTTTTTTTTGAATTTAGCTTTTTTATTGTGAGAGATCTCGTGAAGGAGAGTTTTCGATAGAGAGGCGGTCAACGAGCTAAACTTCGGCAAGAAATTTATTTTTTGGCAACAAATTCATTTTGCGGCAACAAATTTCTGTGGCGGATTTGGCTGAATTTGCATGGTCACTCAAAAACGATCCAACGGGCAAGGCTCACACTTTAGTAAAGTGTGAGCTGTGTCACTTTTTGGCCTTTCGGGGTCGTTTCGGGCGTCAAAAGAGCGTTTTTCTGTTTTATAAGTACGTTTTTTGGTAAAAGGAAGTATACATCATTTCTTCCCATGTCCTCATACTCTTTTTGACGAATCTTGTATTATACCAATGCTTATCTCTATCTTGTACCCATGCTTATCTTTATGGCATTTTTTTTGATCTTGTCCCCCCACATGCTTATCTTCACATGCTTAAGTGGTTTGAAACAACAAAATACTTTGGCGTATTTTCATGACGTTTTGGCCAATAAGAATAGGTGTAATCATTTTCCGACTGAAAATTGGGTTATTATTCAATCTTTAACCCAATTACTTGAAGTGCTTAACACTGCCACAGAAATTTTATCGGGGGTTTACTACCCAACATCTCCATTGGTACTTCAACAGATTTTCTTCATGAGTAAAAAACTATCCAAAGCAAAATCAAATTTCCTTCAATGGCAAGTGAATCCGCATCCTTCTCAACTGCCACCGGTGTTTGTCTCAAACAAGTTTAACGATATTCGTAGAAATCATAGCAACCAATCGAGAACCAAATATTTGAAAAGACTTCACGCTTTGCATAATACCGAACAACATCCAAAAAGCTCAATGCAAGCAATGCTTTCATTTCTTATCGATCGGATTCCAACACGACGTTTAAGAATCATATAATTCATATCCTCATTGTGAACGAAGATGGCACAGCAGAACCAGAATCGAGAGCGGGGCAAACGACTTATTGCTCAATGGGAGTTGTTTTTTTAAGAGGTACATCCGGATTATCCTTCGTGAACAATTCGGCTGGTTTGGTGATTCAATGAGCATTACCGTATCAAATGCCACTCTGACCACGAACAAACAAACAACGAGGTGTTCCCAGAACACTATGCAACCAAGATACACTCATGTAAGTCGCTCTACTCTCAAACGTGATGCAATGAAACTATGTTGTGTGTGGCTAAACTAAAAAATCATTGGCTAGTTTTAGGTAACAAAAATGCTTAGTCAACCTAACAAAGATGTATGGTCCGATCCTCATGGGTGCCCGTTCTGACAATTGTGTTACCTCGCACATTGGATTGAACCCGGTACTCGGAAAATGAATGAAGCGGTCATTTCATTCCGAAGAGTTCCGTCTCCTCACACGGGTGAGCCTGATTAAAATATGTTGACAAAAGGTTCCATACCAATTTTAATAACTTGGAAGATAAAGTTATGTCAATTACATTGGACAATGCTAGCAACAACACATCCGCCATGGATAAACTAAAATTAAAATACGATCCACCAATGGGGGGTAGGTTTTATCATAGTCGTTGTGTTGCACACATCATTAACTTGGTTGTGCAAGCTGGTTTATTAGGGGTACCTCGCGATTGATGCAATAATAAGTCCTTTTAAGAACAAAATGTAAAAGATATTTCAAATCAAGTGCAAAGAACCCGACAATGCTAGTTAAAATCTATAAAGATGCAGAGAAACCATTGTTTACCTGACCAAATGGGACGTTCCCACACATGTAACCCACATACAATATGTCCTAAGTGGTTTGAAACAACAAACTACTTTGGCGTATTATCATGACGTTTTGGCCAATAAGAATAGGTGTAATCATTTTTCGGCTGAAAGTTGGGTTATTATTCAATCTTTAACCCAATTACTTGAAGTGTTTAACAATGCCACATAAATTTTATCGGGGGTTTACTACCCAACATCTCCACTGGTACTTCAACAGATTTTCTTCATGAGTACTGCTTTAAGCGAATATGAACTTGAGGGGGGTATATTGTCAAGTATTAATAACCACAATGAAGAAAAAACTTAGGAAGTATTTTCAACACATGCCATCGATAATTACTTGTGCAGCCGCTTTAAATCCATGTTTTAATGTAAACGGGGTAGACTATCTTATCGAGTCGATAAGTAGGGATTTGGAGTTTTTTGACGATACTTTTGCATCTAAGTCAAAAAGTTATTTTAATGAATCTTTGGAAGGTTTGTATAATCTTTATTATGCAAAATATGGTAACCCAACTCAATCATCTCAAACAAGTGTTGGCTACTTCATCGAAAGGTTAGTGGCGGAATACAGAATAGCCGTTTGCTAAAAGCGGTTTGAAAGCACATACAAAAAGAAGGCAAGACTACTGATTCCTACAATGTCTAGCGAATATGAGCGATATGTCAATTCGGATTTTGTCACACATCTTCATCCCAAAGACTTTGCAAGTTTTGATGTCTTAGGTTTTTGGAAAGAAAAGGAAACAATGTTTCCCGTTCTATCTCGCATGGCCATGGATATAATAAGTGTACAAGCTTCTTCGGTAGCTTCTGAATCCGCATTTTCAACAAGTGGGAGGGTGTTGTCAATCCGAAGAACAAGACTCACTCTGGCGTCTTTAGAGATGTGCATGTGTTTGAAGGATCACTTGGACGCTAAAAGCATAAAACAAACAAATGCCCTCTTAAACACCCTTGACTTTGAAGATGGTGTCTTTGATGACGAGGTGCAACAAAAAGAAGCCGTTATTTCCACTATCCGAGAAGAAATTGCAACCATATGCAAGCAGCGAAGAGCACTATGTCTCCGGGAGACCACGATATATATATGGTGAGCAACGAAAAGCTGAAGAATGATACAATTTCATAGCATGTTTATTTTATTCGCTGCATTAGTTGTTGATGTAGTAATTAAATTTCATTGCATTGTGTTGTATTTCCTTTCCAATGTATTTCGTTTCTGATGTATTTGGGTTTTTCTATTAAATAAAAGTTGAAGTTTATTCCGTTTATAGTGTACAAAACAACGAAAAAAGAAAATTTTTTTTTCCAAACCGGTTCCAAACTGGTTTGGGTGGTTAACCGGTTCCAAACTGGTTCCAAACCGGTGGGACCGGTTCTACTCAAACCGCACCACAAACCGGTTTCAAACCGGCTCTGGTTTTTCCCAAACTGGTTTCGACTAGTTTATTGACCGAAACAGGTTTCTGTTTGACTGAAACCGAACCGAACTGGTTAACCGGTTTTATAATATATATCAAAAGCCGCATAAAACGTTTTATGTGGCTCGCTACAGTACCGCTACAGTAATCGGCCCATTGGGCTCCAAGTTTGGGCCGACCCTTTTTTTTGTAAGTAGTTAATATAAAAAAAATTACTCGGCACAAAATAGGAAAAAAAAATACAAACTGATTTATTCAGATAAAAAAATACAAACTATTAAACATGAGACCGAAAAAATAAACCCAATATAAAAAAAAATTGCTCGGCACAAAATAGGAAAAAAATTACAAAAATACCCGCGACATGAGGCCCAACACATAAGCCCATATAGAAAAAACAAACTATTAAACATGAGACCGAAAAAATAAACCCAATATAAAAAAAATTGCTCGGCACAAAATAGAAAAAAAAATTACAAAAATACTGATTTAATCAAAACAAAAAATACCCGCGACATGAGACCCAACATATAAGCCCATATAAAAAAAACTATTAAACATGAGGCTCAGCCACAACGCGTGGTCTATTTTGCTTGATAAAAAAAACCAGAAAATAAAATTAAAAAACAAAAACAAAACAAAAAAACCTAAACAAAAATAATTGTCGACACCAATTTAAAAAAACTGTCCCGCACTAACGAAAACATACCCGGCCCGCAGCAACGCGCGAATACTTTTGCTTGTTATTATTCAAACTTGACACACTTTGTTTTTTTTAAAACGAATGTATTAAGCGTTATAATAAGCCACGGCTAAGGTCAAAACACATAAAAACAAAAAACCACTTATAATAAGCCGTGAGTTTTGGATGAAAGAGACGACCAAAATAAGTTTCTTAAACACGAAAACCGCAAATCACTAAACCTACCCGTGACGAGTGATACCAAATGTTATCCCAAAAGTTAACTCATTTCACAACAATAATCCATACCAATAAGCAATAAGCTAGAAAAATAGAGAGAGAAACAAGAGAGAAAGATTAGATTAGAGAGAGAAGTGGAGGATTACAAATGAGAGCAAATGCAACCAATACCCTCTCCATGTGTGGAGAGTGTCCTATTTATACCCTTAGGCACATGGCTGTGGGCTTTCTAACTTGGGCCGGGCTTGGCTCTCATAAGGCTTATGAGCCCTTACATGGATAATATATATTACACATCCAAAACCGTTTACCCCGACAAGCCTAATACTAACAAGACTAATAAGACCCATAACATTCTTGTTCGACTTAGAAAAAATTAAGGCTAACAGGTACGCTCACTTTGACCATCGGTTTTGGGATGGTAAGCTGTACTTAAATCTAATCGTGTTCCTAAAGCTTTCTGTAGTGATTGCAAAATCTTGATGTGAAATAACCATCATGATCAGATATGACTGACACAGGCACATCGTGCCTTGCTACGATCTCGTTGATGTACAGTCTTGCCAACTTTTCTGTCTTGAATCTTCATGAACCGCTAAGAAATCCGCAGATTTGGTCAGTTAATCGACAATGACCCAAATCGAGTCGTGTCTGCTACGGGTTCTTGGTAACTTGTTTATGAAGTCCATTGTGATTTCTCCTAACTCCCGTTTCCACTCGGGAATCTCTGCTGTTGAAGTAATCCTAGGGTTCTGGTGTTCTTCTGCTTTGACTTTAGAGCATGTCAAAACCATCTACTTTACATGCAAGGAATATTCGATACATTCTTCATTCCAGGCCACCAATATAAGTCTCATAAATCATAGTAAATCTTACATAAAACTTTGTAGCATGGGCTTCGTTCATACAAAGTTTTTCAAAATACCATAAGCTGCACCCAGATTTTCGCTCAACGAAATACAATCACCATCTTCTTTTCTCTTCCAAACTGTTTGTCTAATCCACAGCAACATTTACATGCTGGAGAGTGTTGGACATAGTCCTTTGGAGGCTTCTCTCATGAGCTCTAGTATCTTAGCCTTGAATGCTAGAGTGAATTTCATGCCAATGCTCGAGCTCGTCCGGTTTTCATTTCCATTCCTGTTTAGCTCAATGCTTACACTACGTTCGTTTTACCTGGGTGGTAGCAAATCTCACAGTCATAATCGCTAAAAAGTTTTATCCATCGTCTCTAACGCATATTTAATTTTTTTGATTGAAAATATGTTAGGTTTATAAAATGCAATATTTGGTTTAGTATAATTTATTAATAACTTTATTTTGTTTAGAATAAAGTAGCTTGTAATAAGGTATATTATGCTAAAAGAAAGAAATAACATAATTACCAAAGAATAGGGACTAGAAGTGAAAAATAAAGGAAGGGAATGCTCCTTCCTTCTCCTATAAATACCCATCTAATCATCATTAGAGGGTGATGCCTTGTAATAAACATTTTCCCTTTCCCTCCATTTTATAACATTTGAATTTTGGAATACTTGCCCTCATCTACTATCTCTCTAAGCTTTCATGGACAATATGTATGATTCAAGATAAATAAGACCTAACAAGTGGTATCATACGCCATTAGAGAATACGAGTGATTCGATTTGTGAGCTTTTTACACGTCCGACAACCTCGAGATTAACATTCGTGATTGGTTGAGATATTTGAGCTTTCGAGTTGTGTCTTGACAAGCGATTTCGAGTATTTGGATGTTATCGAGTTATGGAGATTGCATTTTCAGTAGTATTTTAGCGTTATCGGAAGTGTTTCTACATTCTCGGAAGTGGTTTTTCTATTTTCAGATCATTTTTCTTATAGTTTTGATCGAAAAAATATTGTAATAGATATATACGCATTTTCGGTTCTACTCGAAAAATATTGTAAAAGATTTTTTGAGTCTAAGTAAAGTGAACTTTGTGAACTAGAAAAAGCAAAATGATTTTTTTTTGAAAGGAATCAACTTTTGGAAGTATCTTTCAAAGCATGAAGTTAGAATAAGTGTGTTGCTAAATCATGGAATGGTAAACAATTCCACTCCATGAGCTGAAATTGATCCACTTATAAAGAAATCCATCGAGATTCAAGAGGGTTGCAAGAAGAATATAAAATTCTTGAAAAGCTGTCAAAGTGTAAAAATCAAAGTGATATTAATTAAAAATTACAACATGAAAAAGAAACAACATAAATAGATTCAAGTTTTAAGAATAAAAAATAACCACAAACCTCTTGATTATTCTTGGATTTCAAAATGAAAACTTGAAGATTCGAACGTGTCTTTGGATTTTAGTGCAATCTATTGATAAAAGAACGTGAGAATGTCAAATTCGAATATCAAAAGCTTTTTATAATTCGAATCAAAAAGACAACGCGTCACAAAACTCAAACGAATGAGATAATGTAATTGCTCAGTCTCTGAGAAAACATATGAATATGGTGCTAAGGGTAGCTGAGAATCAAAATCTTTGTTTTACCATAATCTGAGTAAAAATAGATTGGCAAAATGTTAAAAAGGTAAGTCTGTAAATACGAAGTTTGACCAAGCCAAATGGTTCTCAACCTCTTCTTTTGTGTCACAACCATACACAAACATGTTATTCAAAAGAAACGGATGTTTAAAAAATCAAAAGTAAACCATGTCGGTCAAAACCAGTCACTTAACAGACTTCACTGCCATACAAATGATGTGAAATTCGAACAACAAAGTCATAGCACTGGTAAATGTACAAAGTTGTCACAACTCATGAATCACAAACAAACGAGGCTAAGCATGATTTATCTTCTACAGGAATGAATGCTGCAACCTAGTGTTAGAAGACCAATGAATAGAGATTCACATGTCAAGAATAGTGTCTTAGCTAACTCTAAGAAGCCAGCAAAGAAAGTAGCAGTTTACGTTAGGAAAAATAAGCAAACAGATATCACATCTGAAAATGTTATCTCAAACAAAGAGAATGTAATTGATGTTGATGTTGCAAACGCTTCTAAAGCGAAAACTTTGTTATGTGTTTCTTGTATGCAAAATGTGCTTAAATCAATGCCATGATAACTGTTTTGCAAATTATAAATTGAATGTGCATTCGAATGTTCGTAGAACCTTATCCATTAAATCTAGAACACCAAAATCTTATGATACTACTTATGTAGTTCACAAGACTAGGTTTTCTAAGGAGTCGACACTATCTAAGTCTTTAAATACTACTTATGTAGTCTCCAAACCTAAGATTGATGTCGGAAGTACCTCAAAAGCTAACGATAAGGTTTCTAGTACAAAGAAAAGGAATTTACGTGATAAGTCTTTAAGCACATACATAAAGAACAAGATTCGAACTAGTCGAATCTAGCAAAAATGGTTTGAATCAAAACCTAATGTTGTTTGGTCTCCTGTTAACACAAAACCGAATGGTCAGAATAGTTGTTCATCTGAAAAACAATCGGTCTCTGTTAAGAAATGGGTAGTTGTAACACCCTTATTTTCGGGACAGCGCAGCGGAACATATATGGGTGTTACTTCCTAGTACAATCACACATAATTCATAAAGAACGGACTCCAAAAAGAGACGTTATAAATAACATTGGTCAAAATAAACAATTTGAACAATATCCCATATTCAAGCATATGGTTAACCATAGTACCATAAAAGTCCCCCATCATAAGATCAATTTTTACAAAAATACCAAATTATATCATAAACTTTAACATGGGATATTTAGAATTTCAAACATAAACCACCAAGACCCCCTCCGTGACTTCCAAATCAATTCAATCATCCTTGATTATCTGAGATAAAACATGCTAAAAAGTTACAAACGTTTGAGGAATTCATTGAGTTTTCATAAACCATAGTATGAACACAAGTTTCTATTTTATACATCATCTTATAACATTGTGGATCAAACAAGTTATATAAATATTGCAACCGAGCTCATGACACCTAGCAAGCGTTAACATTAACTAACATATGTAATAAAATACCATATGAGAATAAACACATTTCTTTGCCCCCACAGACGAGTATCATCGCTAATATACCTCATTTTTACTCTAATCACCAATCGTCCGATCAAGGGTGTTCCCTAGATGGATCCAAACCCCGGACGGGATGTCAGCCCCATAGATCTATCCAATGTATTTCGCGCTCACTAATCCAAGCAATTAACGGTTCATGAAATTAGGGAAACGTTAGTGCGAAAGGTAACTCGTACAAAATATAATTCAGGAACGGGTCCAGCATACCACACAAACTTGTGTCATGTTTCTAAAAACAGCACATGTATCTCCTCGCCTGGGTTTTTCCAATAAAATAGTAAAAGTAAAGGCGAGGCTATGAACTCACCAAGTAAAGAAGAAACGAGAGCAATCGAGAAATCGAGACCATGAGAAACTCCAAGAAATTATTCAGGACCTACATAATAAGTCGCGACATAATGTTATAAAGTATTCCAATACTTATACATAGTTATATAATAACTTGTTTATAAAAATGCAAAACATGTGCAACATTGAACCGAGACTTAACCAAGGTGTTTCTATCTCTAAATTAGATGTAAGACCTATACTCTACAACCTAAACTAAGTCCTAATACCAGTATCGCTATTCCAATCTTAACTTTTAGTAAGTGGTCGCACTTTTATTCTCTAAAACTGACGTAAAAGTCTATACTGGTAGTAGAGTCAGATTCATGAGAGCATTGCTCTCAAACCATTAAGGCTATGAAAGTGAGGATTTCACCTCTAGAAAGCCCTTGGAGTCTACTTTCCATAACACAAGCCATTAATTCAATGTTTTTTACCATAATGAGAAAAGTTTCATTTTACTAACTGAAACTCAAACAGAAACTCATTTCCAGATTTTTAGTCAACTTTCACGCTACGTATAACTTTAATCTAATAAAAGAGACAAAATGAGGCTTTCACACCCTGGAAATCGCCTTAAGTATTTTTCAAAACACTGGCCAATCAACTATACAATTACCAATCCACGGAAATGGCTTTTTATTAACCGAAGGTCAAACCAGAAAGTTGGCTGAACTTCTATTCCTTACGGAAAAGTGCATAATTCTTAATCTACAATAGCAATGAATGTGAGGCCAAGTGATGGAGTCTTTCTTATGTGTCTAGTACTGAGTCATGCTTTAAAACCAACTTTAGTTCAAAAATCCTAGAGATTTAACATGTTTTAATATTCAAAAGGTCCAGATTTGACCCTATGATCGAATTTGCCATAACACCTTCATCCCGAGGAGTTGGTGAGCATACAAACTCAAACCCCATGAAGCCACTAAGAGTCTATTTTCCAAATATCAAATAATATCAGTAGGCACAAGCCAAAAATTTTGAGAACAAGGGTCGACAACCTGCTGTCCCCAAAACAGTCCGCAAAATCCTATTCTAAGTCAATCAATAACACATCTAAATCCTCAATTGAGCCATCACAAGGCCAAAATACTTCAATGCAATCTATCCTATAACCATTATACCTCACCTACACTAATTTACCAAGATCAATTATAAAAATTACTTGCATGATCATAAAAGTGAAAAATCATTAACATGCACTCACTAGAAAATTAAAACAACAAGTTAGGGTTTTAAAAGGAAGTTTTTACACACAAATATCAATGGAGGAATGATCAATCACAACCCTTAAAATGTGTGTGGCTGCGAAACACACAAGACAAAACCCAAAAGAAATCCGAACTTTTCCTATTTTCAATCTTGCTTCACAAACCCTCCTAGTTCATAACCCCATGTAAGTTCTTGCTTGAAGCCATTACAATCAAATTAAAGCCATAAAAATCCTTCAAGATCTTCAAAATTAATATTTTTGCAAATCAATGCATGGTTGTTTTTAGTGATAGGAATGGATTAAGGATGATTTTAGAGATGATTTGGTGAATAAAGGAGGTGATTTGAGTGGGTTTTGATGATCAAATGGTGGTTTTGGGTGGGTGGTGCGTCGAACAGGGAGAAGGAGAGGGAGGTGAATAATTTTTATCTGTGTTTTGGATTTGACAGTATGTGTGTGTTGATACTTATAAATAAAAAGGGTTAATGGACTTGGGTCTTGGGCCTAAAATATATATATATATATATATATATATATATAAGGGGAGTGTTTGTTTGTTCGGCCGAGACTTAGAGGGGGAAGGGAGTGGGTTTTGGCCCATTCTCACTTAACTAATATTACTCTTAAGTCTTGGGCCCTAAAACCTTTCCTAGTCCGACACTTTTTTCTAAAACGCGAAATTTAACTCGGTTGCACATGTAAACTTTTAAAAGTAAAATTTTATATAAAATAAAATATAATTGGTATTCGAGGCCAAAATACGAAGTCGTTGATTTTTCGTTGCTCAAAAACGGTTAAATTTTAACGCATGGCACTTTTATTCAAATCCGACGATTTTCTCCAAAATCGACAAAATAATAATAAAAAAATAGAAAATTTTCTACAATTTAGAAAATAAATATATAAGTCAAAATAAATAATGACCTTAAGTTCGGGTTCTTACAGCATGTTAGAGAAGTTGACGAGAAAGTACTTAAAGGAAGTAGTCTCAAGGCATGGAGTGTCAGTTTCGATCATCTCCGATCATGATAGGAGATTTACTTCACATTTTTAGAAGTCTCTAAATAAAGCATTAGGTACTCGATTGGATATGAGTACAGCTTATCACCCGCAGATCGATGGTCAGAGTGAGAGGACCATTCAAACATTAGAGGACATGTTACGTGCCTATGTACTCGACTTTGGAAAAGGTTAGGATAGACACTTACCGTTGGTGGAATTTTCGTATACCAACAATTACCATATTGTATTAAGGCTGCTCCATTTGAGGCGTTATATGGGCGTAAGTGTCGATCACCTATCTGCTAGGCTGAAGTTGGAGATAGTCAGCTCACTGGCCCAGAGATCATCCACGAGACAACTAAGAAGATCGTTCAAATTAAGAGCTATATCCAAGCCGCACGTGATCATCAAAAGAGCTATGCCAATGTAAGATGGAAATCCCTTGAGTTTCAAGTAGGAGATAAGGTCATGCTGAAAGTGTCACCATGGAAAGGGGTGATACGTTTTGGCAAACAGGGAAAGCTGAACCCTCGTTATATAGGACCTTTTAAGGTCATTTCTAAAGTAGGAACCGTTGCCTACAGACTTGAACTCCCAAAGTAGTTTAGTAGAGTTTATAGTACGTTTCACGTCTCAAATTTGAAGAAATGCATGTCTGATGAACCTCTTGTTATACTGTTGGATGAGATCCAAGTCGACGATAAACTCTACTTCATCGAAGAACCTGTCGAGATAATGGAACGGGAGGTCAAACGTTTGAAACAAAGTCGCATTCCAATTGTGAAGATACGTTGGAACTCTAGGAGATGTCATGAGTTTACTTGGGAGCGTGAAGATCAAATGCAAAAGAAGTACCCTCATCTCTTCCCAAATTCTACGCTCGTGGCAAATGCTACGTCGTAAGC
>BQNB010140606.1:0-15755 GCA_026074375.1 Tanacetum coccineum | reverse complement strand
AGCATTCAAGTCATTTGGAGGCCCGACCCGACAAAGGACTTTGACACTACTAAACCCGACACGAATTTTGTACTAACATTTACGTTTTAACCTTTTTTACGTATATTTACGTTTTTTATGATTTTTTTACATTTTTACGCTTTTTACCTTTTTACGTTTTTATATGTTTGTTTTTCTACGTTTTTTACGTATATTACGTTTTTTTACGTATATACTTTTTTTACGTTTTTTTACGTTTTTTTACGTTTTTAGTTTTTTTACGGTTTTTACGTTTTTAACGTTATTTTACGTTTTTTACGTTTTTTACGATTTTATACTTTTTTTTTTACTTTTTTTTACGTTTTTATGTTTTTATACGTTTTCGTCAGTGTTCGCGCGTTTTCGTCTATTTTTAGATGTTCTCGCACGGTTTGTTACGTTTTCGCACGTTTTCAACCGTTTTTGCACATTTTCATATGTTTTCGCACGTTTTCGTCTGTCTTCACATTTTTTCTTCTGTTTTCGTCCGCTTTCGCACGTTTTCTTACGTTTTCGCACGCTTTCGCCCTCATTCGGGCGTTTTCGTCGGATTTCGCGCATTTACGCCGGCTTTTACGCGTTAATGCCGGCTTTCGCACGTTCCACCAACTATCGCGCCTTTTCCCGCTTTCGCGCGCTTTCCTGTTTTTGTGCGCTTTCATACGTTTTCATGCGTTTTCACAAGTATTACTATTAGAGAATCATTATTAGTGTGTTTTACTGATTAATTTTTTTTATAACATTTTGATTACTGTGATGAATTGTTTGTGATAATATGAGAGATTTAGAGTTAGGTTCACCGAACACAAGAGGATATTATACTATGTGTTATACACAGGTGATAAAGTAATATAATTATAACACTTAATTATGGTTATTCAACGGTTATAATGTAATATCACTAGTGATTAATAAAGTAATAAAAGAACCAAAGTTATTGACATCATTCATGTCCCTTTACCATTAAACCATATACAAGAACCCTAAACCCTAATACTAGGTTTTATCATATTCACAGTGTTATATACATTAAACTTTAAAAATATTATACCAAAAACATTAAACCCTTAAACCATTTAAACCCTATACCCAAAAAGACCCATATTACCTAAACCCACTAGGTATTAATATCAAAGTTGATATTTACAAATAAATATAAACTTTAAAATCTATACCAATAATCTCTATAGCCTTAACCACTAAACCCTATTTTATAACCAAAAACCTCTAAACCCCCAAACCCTAAACTCACAAGTTTAATATCACAAGTAAATGTATATATAATCTTTATAAAACCTATACCAAAAACACCAAAAACACCTAACCACTAAATCCATTACCCTAAAAACCCTAAACCCATATAACCACTAAAACCTTATACTAAAAAACCCCTATAACCCCAAATTACTATGATAATATCAAAGTGATATTATATATAAACTTTAAAACCTTATACCAAAAACCCTAAACCCCAAACACTAAACCTTATACCAAAAAACCTCTAATCCCTTAATCACTAAACCCAATACCAAAACCTAAACATCCCACTAACCACTAACTAAAACACTTATACAAAAAACCTTAAACCCCTAACCATTATAATCCCTGTATGTCAAGTAACCCTAAACCCTTTCCCTAACCACTAATCCCATTATACCGAAAAACCCTAAACCCCCTAACCACTAAAAACCTATAACCCTAAAAACCCTAAACCCCTAACCACTAGGGGTATAAGTTTTTTTATCACATGAGGATATTACATAAACTTTAATATCTATACCAAAAATCCTAAACCCCTAACCATTACCCTATACCAAAAACCTAAACCTCAAACCACTATGTGTAATATCGCAAGTGATATATACATAAACTTTAAAATCTATACCCTAAACCCTAACCACTAAACCCTATACCAAAACCCTTAAACTCCTAACCACTAAACCCTATGCCAATAACCCTAAACCCTCCTCCCCAACCACTAATCCATATACTAAAAACCCTAAACCCCTAACCACTAAATCCTAAAACCCTAACCAGTAGGTATAATATTACAAATGATATATACATAAACTTTAAAATCTATACCAAAAACTCTAAACCCTTGACCACTACCCTATACAAAAAACCTAAACCCCTAACCACTAAACCCTATACCAAAACCTCTAAACTCTTAACCACTAAACCTTATACCTATGTCTTTATAAACTAAGATTCACCCTGTTTAGCTATAAACAGTTATTACCCCTCGACATTGTAGTTTATCACCTAGTGATAAATAAATTAATATTAAAATCTCATGTGATATAGTAATTAATGTGGCATTAGTCATGGTATTTCACATATAATTAATATCACAAGTGATAAAGCAATATAATGTGACACTAACTGTGGTTATTTTTGAAAATTTTAACATGTAATCATTGTTATCAATCACTTGATATATTATACTATTAGTAGGATTAAAAGGGTTAAAACATAGTTTTGTGAGAAAATAGTGTTTTAGTTTAATTTTCACAAATTATGTTTGATATATGGTTAGAATGGTTAAATATGTGTATTTTTTAAGTTTAAACATGGATAAATCGTTTTAATGTATTACCACTATATTTATGCTCATTTCATGACATCGTGTTGAGTGTTCAAACTTACGGATATGTTATATCACATGTGATACTTTAAACGGGTTTGATTATAAAAAATTAAATTCTTCGTTATTCACCAACTTCTATAAATAAAGTGTTTTGATTTAAAGGTCCAAAAATTATGTGTGATAAATGGTTGGAAAGCTAAGAATGTGTACTTTTCAATGCCAATAACGATGAATCAGTTGGAGTTTCACACAAATATTTATACCCGTTTACGAAAGCATGTGAAGTGTTCTAACTTACAAATTAGTGTAATATCACAAGTGATATATCAAACAAAATACTGCATCCAGAAAAACAAAAAAAATACCAAAAAAACAAAAAAAAAAGTTTGTCGAAAGTATATGAAAGTGCCCCTCTATTGAAAGATAATTAAATGCTCGTCACGATGGTGTAATTTATGTATCTTAACGTTTTACGATTTTTGCGATATGAAATTTTTAAAAAATAAAGGTGAAAATGTGTTTTAATTAAAAAACACAAAGGTAGAAAGGGGATGATAGATGTTTTTTTAAGGTTTAATGTTGTTTATTAGATAAAATTAAAACTTAGATTAATCCCACCATTAGATCAAACACAAATAAATAGTAAAGATTTGTCTCTTAGTATGTGAGAAGAAACTAGTATGCAAATAAATTTTGCTCATAAAATAATTATGAATAAAGTGAACATAATTCATTTAGATGCCAATAAAAATGTTGCATATTAAGGGATCGATTTTAGCCGTACAAGTTTTTGATCAAATAAAAAAAAATCACTTCCACCCATTTTCTTTTAAAAGTAAATATCTCAAAAATCGTCATCGTTAAGCTTGGATGACTACACCATCAAAACCAACATTTAATTATGTTTTTATAGATGAGTATTTCGATATACTTTCAACAAAAATAAAAAATATTATATTTTAACTACTCAAAGGTGGTCTAGTGGCAAAAAGAGTTGTAGCTATCACTCTAAAATGTGTGAGGTCTCAAGTTCAATTCATGCTAGGTGCAAACAACCTTGAAGTGACCACGCCAACCTCCTAAAAAGGGAGGACTTTACTTGGTTTGAGACTGTGTGACGGTGGGTTCAAACCCCGGTGGATTAGTCGGCCAAAAGGTCAGAAACCACGGTTACAAAAAAAAACTATATTTTTTCGCGTTTTCTTTTAATTTTCATTGTTCAAACTTGCATGATAAATTATACGTATTTTGACACTAATTTAAAAGTTCGAACAATGGACAATCGTAGTAAATTGAACATCGCTCTTTTTACGAAATTCTAAAAGTTTACCGTTTTCTTTTTCTTTAAAAATAGACATTTATAGATTTTCTTTTCCAATCATATATAACACATTATATTTCAACTTCTAGATTAGAGTAGTTAATTCGTCAAAGTTGGACGAAATACTTCAGCGTTTTGTAGGCGTTGGTAATTTGCACTATAAAATCATTCGCATGTGATTTATAGTGAAACGCCCGTTTGTCGATTCTAATTTTTTTTTCTTTAACACAAGACATGACCCGAAATGACTTTCCGTTACTTCTTAAGTATAGTTTTTATTTTTCTGATAAGAACTGAACCTTAAAAGTATTTTTAAATGAAATTAGACCCAATTACCTTCAAAATGGCGGGTGACACGATTTCTAACGAGTCACAGTTGTTTTTATACAAAATAAATAAAAAGACTAAAATCTGAAAAAGTACCATAAGGTTGTATGGTAAATACCATACGGCTGTATGGTCATTCTTGGAGCATACAGTTGTTTGCTAAAATAACATACGACCGTATGATCCTTTTACAGATTCTGCCAAAATCACATTTTAGTGTTAAACACTTGACATACGATCCTTTTACGCCAAAATCACATTTTAGAGTTAAATACCATACGGCTGTATGGTCTCGGCCTGCACTTTTTAAGAATTAAACAATTGACACAATTTTTCGAAAAACGACTTCTATAACTCGAAACGACCTGAGACTTTCCAGAAATCATTAGCATAACATATAAATTCATTTTCAATAACATACGTGGTATAAATGTTCCATGAAAGCATACTTTACGGGGTTTGCCAAACACCCGTTTTGACCCACTTTACATTCATCTTTTGACCCGTTTACATACACTATAATACAAGACTATAACAAATGACTTTGATACTTGACAATAACATTTACAAACCATTTCACGACACTTGGGGTATATAGTACTAAGCTCCTAAGCATAGTCAAACTCGCTTCCAAACCTTTTACATCTTAACCAAAGGTCTTTACTCCAAGACTTACTCACACCGTGAACAACCTACACAAAAACATCAACAACTATAACGGTAAGCGAAACGCTTAGTAAATAAATAGACAATAATACAACATCATATATCAATTAATCATACAAGCATAAATCGCATCCACATTATCCCATAAGACTATTTTTCATCAACACTTGCACATTACACTTAAAACACATACCATTCAATCATACTAAATATTTACATATCTTATATGGGTCAAAATGGACTTAACCATAACCTTTGCTAGTTTTGTCAAACTAGCCTTTAATCTATTCTTAGTCCAAGCATACTAAACAAGGCTTCATAGCCCTTCATTAACATTATCCACATAGCACATATATGATAAAATCAATATAATCTCACGTTATAACAAATTTACTTACCTTAGCTTCCATAACTAAGTTTAGCAATAATCCTCATCATCATCCAATGCTTGCTTTCCTAAGCAATAATCAATACATATCATAAACACTTATATACAATGTTTTAAAAAACGGTTTTTAAATTGACCCGGTCGAGCCACCGGGTCACGGTTCAACTTGGTTTTTGGGTCAAAATCGGCATCCGGTCACCCGACCGGTTCGCGGTTCAACTGACCGAGTCAAACCGGGTTTTAAAACACTGCTTATATACATAACAAATAAAGGATTTCTAGTCGTATGTAAGACATACCTGCCTCCTTTAGAACATTCACATGATCATAACATGATCATATGAGAAAACCTCCAATTCTACCAAATTAATCATGATACGTAATTTCTATAACCTCATACTTAACTTAAAACATCTTTTTAGCCTAAAATTGGGTATATGAACCATAATTCACCAATTCACTAATTCAACTAGAGTTAGAGATTTACTTGTAAAAACCATTGGTAGAGCTTAACCCTTAACATAGAAACACTAATTCTTCATTAGTAGATCATCATGATTTTGGTTTTGCTCTTCCCTCTTTTTTTGAAGTCACAACACACTCCTAGAACTAGGGCTGAGCAAAGTGACCCAAAAACCGACCCGACAAACCGAGCCGAACCGAGCCGAGCTTATTTGGTTCGGTTTTCGGTTTTGGATATGTTTTTTGGTTTGGTCGGTTCGGTTCGGTTTCGTTTCGGTTCGGCTCAAACCCGACACTTAGTTGGTTTGAACTACGTAAACCGAACCGAACCGACCTTATTCGGTTCGGTTTCGATTTACATACGGTTCACTAGGTTCGGTTCTCGGTTTGCAAAATTTCTTAAGTCGGTTTCGGCTTCGGTTCGTTTTTTTGGTTCGGGTCGGTTCCGACCCGATGCTCACCACTACCTAGAACCTTGCTAAATAAATGTGGAACCTGGGAATTATCCAGCATTAGTTATAAGTTTGGCCACTTGTCAACTTTAGCCGCTCAAGTCCATTTTCTTCTAAGTTGTGACACATTAAACTTTCTAAAATCATTTACATAATATATTAACTTATAGTTTGACTATCGGGTCTTACTAAGCAATCACGTACCTAGAGGTGTAAACGAGTCGAGTCCAGCCGAGTAATGCCAAGCTCGAGCTCGACTCACATACTAAAACTCGAGCTCGAAACTCGACTCGAGCTCGATCCAACTTTAAATTTCGAGCTCGAGCTTGAGCTCGTCATATAAAACTCGAGCTCGAAGCTCGGCTCGAGCTCGATTATTTTCACATTTAAGGCTTGAACTCGATGAATACTCGGCATTTCAAGCTCGGTTCGACTCGATTTGTATGAAAATTATGTAAATATATGTATATAAAAGGTAAAAGTGTAATTTAGTTGAAGCTCGATAAGGCTCTCGAGCTTCATGAGCAGAGTATTTTTCGAGCTCGACTAAAAAATTTACTCGAGTGGCTCGAACTCGAGCTCGACTCGTTTCCATTGAGTCGATTTCGAGTAGTTTACGAGTCGATCCCGAGTAGCCCGCGAGTTCTTTGAAAGTATATAAAAGTGTCATTCAGTTGAAAGATAAAAAATGATCGTCGCAACTTGGTATATTTTGTTTTGCTTAATGATTAATGGTTAATGAGATATTTAATTTTTAAATCAATTGACACAATTATTTCTTTAATTAAAAAATATTAAATTAATCTTCTTCTTTTTCTTTTTTATAAAAAATATAAAACAAGATTCGTCTTTTAATATGCAACCTTTTTATTGATATGTAAATATTCTCTCGACTAAAGTTAAAGAACAAAAATGACATATTTAAGAACATAGTTACAACATAGCGAGTCAAGTGACAAGTTAAGAACATAGTTGCAACAGTGAGTCAAAGAATATATAAAGGCATTTTTATTTGGTATCTTATCTTTGAAAGATATGCCCGATAATAATTGTGGAAAAGGTAAAAGAAAACACAGCGTGAGGCTCGCCTTTCTTACGGTTACTCTATGGTCCCGTATCTATTTAAGCAAAGCATGTCATCATTTGTTATTCTTTTTTAAAGTCAGAGATATCATATTTTTATATGGAGAGTGATTCTTTTCATATAAAACATTAGGTCATTTGAGAACATCACTACTTTTTCTTTTTAAAACGGCAACTAACTATTACACAAAATATATATATATAACAAATTTATCTCACAAGTTCTGATTAGTACTTAAATCCACAACTATTTGATTAAAGAAATTCGCACACTACAATTAGCATATTTTGAACACAAGCACTTTGGTAGAACTCCTGTAAAATGATATAACTACCAGACTTATATCGGTTGATGGTTGACATATCTAAAACTATTCATATATGTAGCATTTTTCTCAGAACATTAACCCAACCAAATTATAAAACTAATAAGCCTGATGAACAACCAACCAAATCAACACATACTTCGAACCTAACTTGCTTCCCCTGAATTCGATTCACTGAACCAGAACCAAACCAACCTCACTCGTCATATACAAAATCGAACCAACCCCATTGACCTAACAAAAGGTGTCTGCAATTAACTTATTTTCTGAGCTTATATACTTATTTGATTTTTAAAAAGCTTAAAAGACTACTTTTCTGTTTTATTAACTTATCGGTTTGAGATTAATTATTTGAGTCTATTATCTCAAACTAATAAGCATGTAAATAAATAAAATGCCAAGCCAAGTGTAATAAGCAATGTTTCATGCGTGGTGTGTTTTGTTGCCACCACCACAACTTGTCGATCACTAAAACATCACTCTTTTTTGACTCATGAACATTAGATATTGAGAAAGTACAGCTGAATGATAGACTGTTTTGTGAGTACATTGTGGGGTATATTTGTGTGATGAATTTTATGGTACACGTGTTTAATGGTGGAGAAAAAACTGAAATGACGTTAAGTTGATAGTACTGATATTAATTGGCATAGTTGCCCCTTCGGTCGGTAGGCCATGGAGACGCGTCCCCCCTACGATACAACCATGAAACATGTTCTCTTTAGAAAAAAATTGAAGATTCGATCGGGTAGCCGATCCGTCGGCCTTTGTGTCAAAAGTTTTTTCATCCCTTTTGATTCCCTCGCAGTTAAAGTCTCGGGATTTTACCATTTTTTGATGTTATGTAATTCTTTTTGTTGACTCTATTGTACTTTAAGTTTCTAGCGTCTTGCTAGACTCTTTTTTATATATTTTTCATCTTTACCGTTAAAAAAAATGAATTTTTAATTGATTTTTATGAGGTATTTTTTGTGATGACCGCTATTACCTTATTATATATATTTAATTAATATTTTTTTTTTTTATTTTGCATTTAATTTTTAAAAGAAATATAAAGTTGATGGAGTAAACGGTTATATAAAGGTGAGGAGCTCTGGGGTACGTGACCGTGTAAGTGCATTTACACGAGTTTTATAATATTCCAGCCTAAAAAACTCACACAGAGTAACACAATGTGTGTTGCAAATTTGCAATTGAAGGCTTCCCCACACCTCCCAAAATCTTTATAAATGCCCCACGCCACATTCCCCAAACGAATTCACACAAAATCAATCTTCTCTCTCCAAATCATATCCCCCCATTTCCAGATCTCCAAAAACCCTAAAAACCGCATTTCTTATCCCCAATGGCATTAGCATCAAAAAAACCATCAGCAATCACAAGCCCCACAATGTCCTCATCATCATTTCCCCCAAAACTCATCTTAACCCAAGACGAACTCAAGAAAATCGCTGCTTACAAAGCCGTAGAATTCGTAGAATCCAACATGGTCCTAGGCTTAGGAACAGGCTCTCTCCATCCGCGAAACGACGAACACGGCAATCGACCGCTCGGTGAGCTTGCTCAACAAGGGGAAAAACTAAAAAAACTAATCATAGGCAATACCCAATTCGACACAAACCCATGACAAGCTCTTTCCTTAAAATATTCCGTTATTACGGATCTCGATACTCAACCCATGTACTAGATTTAGCTATTGATGGGGCTGATGAAGTCGACCCGGATTTGAATTTGGTTAAGGGTCGGGGCGGGTCATTGCTCCGTGAGAAAATGATTGAATCTTGTTGTAAAAAGTTTGTAGTCATAGTCGACGAGTCGAAACTTGTGGATTATGTTGGAGGAAGTGGTTTAGCTTTGCCAGTTGAGGTTGTTCCGTTTTGTTGGAAATTTACTGCGAATAAGCTCGAAAAGATTGTTTATTGATGCTGGATGCTGTTGCTAAGCTTAGAATTGTTGCGAATGGGGATAAGGCGTATGTGACGGATAATGGGGGAATTATATAATTGATTTGTATTTTAAGAAGGATATTGGCGATTTGAAAGCGGCTGGTGATGCAATGTTGAGGTTTGCTGGTGTTGTGGAACATGGGATGTTTATTGATATGGCTACTACTTTGATTGTTGCTAGTGAGATGGGTGTTACGGTTTTTTTGTTTTTTAAATTTTGGCATAAAGTGATCGATGATGATATCACCCCCCGTTTGTTGAAGGTTTTTGCTGGCCTAACTTGTTAGGAAATGAAAACCGAAGAAGCTCAAAAGAAGCTCTGGTTTTTTGTTAGCTTTTGTTAGATTTTTTTTTAATCTTTATGCATTTTGTTTTACTACAATTTATGGAAGATGATTTGCATCTAATAAGTTTTGATGGTCTAAGTCTAACTACAAGATTGAATTGACCTCTTTGATGTTTAAGATGAAAATGTATGTTACTACAAGTAAATGGTATAAATGAGAAAGTGACATT
Organism: Tanacetum coccineum; assembly: GCA_026074375.1. Classification (NCBI taxonomy): domain Eukaryota; kingdom Viridiplantae; phylum Streptophyta; class Magnoliopsida; order Asterales; family Asteraceae; genus Tanacetum; species Tanacetum coccineum. The sequence continues at coordinate 5,660 of BQNB010140606.1, read as the reverse complement.
ATAATTGATCACTAGTTAACTCTCATAAGAACAATCAATGATTTGGTTGCTTATTTTAGCTGTGGATATGTGGCTTATTGTTCATAAGATTTGAGCCTATTCATTCTGAGCCTATTCATTTAGACCATGGATTTGGAACACTTGAATAGAAAAACAAAGTGTTTGATAGACATGTGTTTATATGGTACTACAGTACTACTTTAGTCTTTATTTGATTCAAAGATAGTTGGCTGCTACTTTTATTCAGAAGGATGTTAGTGATTGAAACGGACATTACTTTCTTTAACTTCATTAGGCAAAATGAGGATGTTGACGATACTAAGTTTCTCACGTATTAGTAGTTGTGTGCGCGCTTGTGTTAATGTGAATACGATGAGTGCTGATTGTTGAGTTGGAAGAAAGCAATTGAATTTTCTACATTTAGAGGTAGTCCTCACCAGTGGAATGAGAATAGCTTCTTATTACCATTACATTTCCTGATAGAAATAGATGTCAATTAGCCATTTTAATTGTTGGAAACACATCCTTATATCACTTGTATAACAAGAAAACAGACTCCACTTGACTGTGTCATGGCTTGAAGATAATTGAACTATGTCTCCGTTGGCACATCCATATGCAATCTGACGCACAAACGATAACAAGGAGAGGTAAATTTGTGGAATATTAGAACCCATGTATGTAGATGGTTCGCTTGATTAGGTTTAACTGAATTCGACCCGGAAATTAAACCGACACATGTATAGGTGGTTCACTTGATTAGGTTGACTCATTTAAGACGCGGTTGCACTAGATATAGATCATGATTCATAAATCATGATTTACAGTTACAAAAGGGTAGTACTATTCATACCTAAACTTTGATATGGGCCAGGCTCATGTTTCTAGCTTTTGGTTCGAGTGTGCAGTCATGCACGGAAGCTCCCCTTGACCCCCTCGGTGGGAACAGAGCCCTTAGCTCACAGTGGTGCTTAGACACTCTTGAACTTTAATCTATATGATGGCGACTAGTCCTTTTGATGGAAAACCAGTATCCACCATTCAACATCTTGAAGTTGTCATCTTGAGTCTTGTAACAGATTACAAAACGAACGACAATTTGTATTAATCAACTCGAATGACAAGAAGGCTATTGAATTCAAAACTGTATTAATCAACTTGATGCAACACCGTGTAGTCTTGGATTACATACCTTAAATCAGAATTACAAGATGCAGTGTTACGTTACGGATTTAGGTTATAAAAGGGTAGGATTGAGAATGCTTGCTACTCTTACAAGAAGACTGACAAAAAGATGTTAACCAAGACGATGAACCTCAAATAGTTTAGAAAACAACCAAAACTTCGAATCTAACAAACTGTCACACAAGCACTCAATTCACTTTAGAGGCCAATGTGATAAGGTTGAAAACACCAGCTGGATGTATAGCCAAATTAAGAAACACGATAGCCATGTTAGAAAGGAAATTAGTATGATCCAGATGAAATCATAATAATACCAATTATTTATACTCGTACCAAAAACTTTTGTAACATGTGTTATGTTTAGGAAAGGAAAACAAAATAAATAGGCATTTCAGCCTTTCAGGAACTTAGCTTAGTGGGCTGGATTTTACCATCAGCCATCTTCATTTGGACTTTTTTTTATTCAATATGGTTGGCACTGAGTAGAAAGGTGTCCGCGCGTTGCGGCGGAGCCATTTTTGACTTGCTTTTCGTATTTATCGTTTGTAGAAAATGTAATCTACTAGTTTTATGAAATCACTGAAGTTTCAAAAATTATTCCACCGGACTTACGAAAACGCTAAAGTTTATGAAAAGCTGGGGTTTTTAGTTTAATTGTTTTTTTTTTTTTTTTTATTTTGTGCGGGGTGGTTTATTTTTTCGGGGCTTATGTTTAATAGTGGTTTTTTTTTTATATGGGCTTCATGGTTTGGGACTCATTGCAGCGGGGTATTTTTTGATCTAAAATAAGCAGTACTTTTGTAAAATTTTCTTTTTTTTTATTTTGTGTCCTGAGTATTTTTTTTTATATTGGTATTAATAAAAAAAAAAAAAGTGGCCATTTTTACTGTAAGTTAGACATGACGTAAAAAACGAATCGTACGTATCACTTTTTTTGTGACCGAACAAATAAAATTTTTGTAATATTATTTTTTGTGCGGGGTTTATTTTTTTGGTTCTTATGTTTAATAGTTGTTTTTTTTTATTTATGGGCTTATGTGTTGGGCCTCATGACGCGGGTATTTTTTTGATTGAATAAAGTCAAAGAGAGAAGTAGAGTACTTTTGTAATTTTCTTTTTTTTTATTTCTGTGTCGAGTATTTTTTTTTTTTTTGTTGTATTTAAAAAAAAAAAAGTGGGCCGGCCCAAACTGGGAGCCCATTGGGCCGAACACTGTTCATATTACTGTAGCACGACGTAATATGGGCGTATGTGTTGGGCCTCATGACGCGGGTATTTTTTGATATGAATAAGTCAGTACTTTTGTAATTTTATTTTTTTATTTTGTGTCGAGTATTTTTTTTTGGGCCGGCCCGAACTGGGAGCCCATTGTGGCCGACACGTTCTATTACTGTGACGACGTATAAAAAAAACGACGTCGTAGACATCAAGGGCACTGGAAACGTAGGAAGCTCCTTATCGGGAGAGAGATTCAGCCACGTAATGATCCCCCAAACAGTCACTGGGATTGGTCAGGATTGCCATAGCAACCTACACTAAGCGAGCTCAGAACTAAAGTGAAATCATTTTTTTTGGCATCTTTTTCTTGTGATTTTTGACCGACGGACTTTGTTTTGGTCTTCCTCTTTCCTTCGGCCCAATGTGTTCCAAAGCTTAGCAAAAAGTTTCGAGCCTTCGGGATCTCTCTTGAACGGCGGTCGGTCAGTCCTTTCTTCTGAGCGGGATTATAAAGTTTTTTTTTTTTTGGGGTCCCCGTCCGTCTGAACAGTAACCAGAGCCGTGGCGGGTAGGGGTTGGCTAGGGGTAGTGTTCATTTTATTGTAGAAAAGCAAGGCAAAAAAAAAAAAAAAAAAAAAAAAAAAAAAACGACGTAGTATAATGAGAGTACGTCCCGTAAATTTTTTTTCTTATTTTTGGCCAAAGAAAAGAGAGTGAGCGGATTTATAAAGTTTTTTTTTTTTTTTTTGTGGCCTCCGATGAACTGTAACGGCCAGTGCCCGGGTGAGGGTGGTGGGGGGGTATTGTTCATTTTACTGTAGAAGCAAGGCTTATAAAACGAAGTAGTATAGTAGTAACACTTTTTAAATGTTGTATTACCATAATGAGAGTCCGTTTTTTCCCGTAATTTTTTTTTTCTTATTTTTGGCCAAAGAAGAGGAGCGGGATTATAAAGTTTTTTTTTTCCGGTGTGCCGTATGAACAGTAACGAGCCCGTGGGCCGATGGGGGGGGTGGTTATCTGTTCTTTTATGTAGATGCTAGTCAAAAAACGACGTTGTACCAATTTTAAGTACCACTTTTAAAATGAGCTATTTTTTTTTTTATATTATTTGTGGGGGTTTATTTTTTCGCAGAAAGGGTCTCATGTTTGATAGTTTTGTTTTGTTCTTATATTAAATGACAAATCGCGCGTTTTTTTTTTGGACCAAGCCAGGATAGAAGCGTAGTTAATTTGTCGTTAAGTTAATAAATAGTTTAAAAATGAGGTGAGTAACGTTCCCGTAAATTTTTTTTTTCTTATTTTTGGCCAAAGAAGGGGGAGCGGGGATTCATAAATTTTTTTATTTTTTCGTGGCGTTTTACTTGAAATGGAATGAACAGTTCCCCGAAGCCCAGTTTTTAGTTTTTTTTTGGCCAGGCCGGTTAGAGAAAGCCGTTATAAGCGGTTTCACGTTTGGTCGTATAAATTGTTTAAAATTTTTGGCCCAGGCCGATAGAAAGCCGTAAATAGTTAAAAATGAGAGTACGTCCTGTAAATTTTTTTTTTCTTATTTTTGGTGAAAAAAGGGGAGCGGGATTATAATTTTTTTTTCCAGGCCGATGAACAGTAACCGAGCCCAGTGGGCCGGGTACTGTTCATTTTACTGTAGCAGAGGGGCCAAAACGACGTAGTATAGTTTCTGAAATGTGTAATACCATAATGTAATCTACTAGTTTTATGAAATCACTGAAGTTTCAAAAATTATTCCACCGGACTTACGAAAACGCTAAAGTTTATGAAAACGCTAAAGTTTATGGAAATAAGAGTACCGTTGGAATATATGTTTAAATAAAAATGGGTAGCACCTAATTTTTTTAACATGAGTAATGTTTTTTGCTAAAAAAAGTAAGCCCAAAAACGAAGCGCTAGCCTAAACGCCAAAATGGCGTCGTATTTCAAATATAGGCAAGGAGAGGTTGATGAGCCTTGCCCGGTTTGCCGCAAGGTTTGTTTGGATTCTTTTGGTGAGCATGCGGTCCATTGCAAGGAGCTAAAAGGAGATACTCTGGTTTCAAAAATATAGGCATGATGATTTGGTTAGGGATGTTTAGTATGATGTTCTTTAAAACGTCGCATGGAATTTCTTCTAAAAAGGGGCCCCGTGAACTTTGTCGACAGATCCACTCGAAGGGAAGGTCTACCTTACTGGCCAGTGATATATTGTGTTTGGGTGGGCCAGGGGGGAAACTTGCTTTAGTGTGGTTCTTCTGGAGTGTCCCCTCTTGTTGGGCTTAGGGACAATGGGTTTGTTGCAGGACAAGCTGTGTTGAAAGCGGAATCGAGCAAAGTTGCTAAACACGAGAAAGCTTGTTTAGAGAATCAACACGTGTTTATCCCTTTTGCTTTTGATACATTTGGTTTCCTAGCACCGGAAGCAGAGGAGTTTTTGACTAGGGTTCAACGGGTTGTGCAAAGTAATTTTTCGACCCCTAAGACACAAAACTTTATTTTTAGTAGGATTGGTTTTGCCATCCAAAAAGGGGTTGCGACGCAGCTTATTGCTCGTTTTCCCGCCATCTTATTGTAAACGTTAGCACATAGTTAATTATTTATTTCAACGACAAATAGAAACATGTATAATATGTCCGCCAGTATCATACCTTTATTATTTCATTTTTCGCAGTGTAAATGCACTTCGATCCAGTTATAGACAAGTACATGTTTAAGGGCTTGATATCAAATATTCAAATCTAATGTTTATCATTTAACCTAAGGAGATCCAACCATAAAAACATACCAACTTTTTATAAAAATGAGAAGGGAAAAAGTTTAAAAATATGAAGATGATAAAATAGCGTTGAGGTTGTGTTGAGTTTTATAAAACTCAAAGTTACACTTTGGCCCCTTCACAAATAACAAAAGCGTCCTAAAGTATTATAGGTATTGCAAAATCATAGATTACAATTTATAGGGGTACAAGGATAAATGGATAGACACTAATCAATGGATAAATGGATAGACACAAATCAATGACTAGATGATTACTAATTGATTGACTAATCAATATGACAACTAATTATTGATTGGATAATGTTAATTTGTCATGCTAACATGATGGCTTTTCACTTCTCTACACAAAACCCGTTGTCCTACCAACTAATGCCCGGTTCGCTCACGTAGAGAGATTTTCGTTATACTAGAATTTTGTGACGAGTTAATAAATTAATTTTGAAGAGACAATTATTACAAACAAGATAAATGGTCTTTACTTGATA
>BQNB010140605.1:0-17394 GCA_026074375.1 Tanacetum coccineum | reverse complement strand
TATTCGTTTTCCTCGTTTGCTCTTAGGAAGGTGTACAACTATATACTCTTAAGTTTACAAGGTGTTTAAGTATTAATAATAAATATACTTATTTATCATTCGCGTGACTTTAGTTATATAAGTATCCGTATTATATCGCGACTAGTCCGATACCTTAAGTGTTTATTTAAATCACTTAATTATAAAAAATACCCTTAGGTTTTTATTATTGGCAAAAATAGTCCTTATAGTTTAATATAGAATATTTACCGTTTACACCCCTGAGTTTCCATATTGCTACGTTTAGTCCCTCTATTTTACAAAAAATACATTTTTGGTTCTTATGAGTTTCAAACAGTCCCTCAAGTTCAGGAATGCCAAGAACAGTATTATTAACATACTAGCAGTATTAACAATATGCTAGCAGTACTAACTTCTGCTAGCAGTACTAACCCTGCTAGCAGTACTAACTTCTGCTAGCAGTACTAACCCTGCTAGCAGTACTAACTTCTGTTAGCAGTACTAACTTCTTAAGCCTGACAGTATTAACTTCCAATTTAGCTCGTATCATACAACCGATTAGTGAGTTACAAATTCGTTAGATTTTGATTAAGTTTGTGTTGGACACAAGAAGTTTAGGAATGTCAAAAATAGTATTATTAATACACTAATAATATTAACTATATGTACTAACAGTACTAACTCAGTTAGCAGTACTAACTCTTAAGCCTGGCAGTATTAACTTCTGCTAGCAGTACTAACCCTACTAGCAATACTAACTCTTATTTCGACGTATCCCAAACAACCCTAGTTTGTATATACTATAGTGTACACATCCTTTATTGAGCAAGACGAGTTGTTAAGTATTATGATACGTGACATGAAAGTGTTTCCGTTTCCAAACAAGTTGTCAAACCTCTTGGTTAAATATTTTACGTGTGCATGTCATAATTAAACATTCATGCTTATACACAAGATCTTTGTTACGTGCCTTATGGCTTTTGGTTCACCACACAAGTCTATATATGTTGTATATTGTAAGACGTGGACATGGGTTGTGTCATGCTAGGCACGACCCATGTTTAGCTTGTTAACATATAATAACCGTGCCTTATGACACATGAAGCAAACATGAAACTTGAATATGAACGTAGGCTAAGACACTTACAAGGGTCCTAGCTTCTTGAACGTGTGTGTCGTGTAGTCGTGCAGAAACTTGACTTGTATACCCCAAGCCTTAGTTTAAACCGAATCTTTCTTGCTTTCAAACCCTTAAACGTATAATCTTAGCTTGATGATTACTAGTGTGATGTCGTATTTGTGTGGACAGTGTCTCGGCTGTGGTGACCCGAAACAAATAAAGCAAAGTAGAGAGTTTTCGTGTATGTGTGGGTTGCAAGAGTGTAATATGGTGAGGTTGTGTGAGTATTTATAGGAAAATACTTGGTTACATGTTTCTAGTTACACAAACAAACCAAACCGATCCAAGCCCTAGTGGTTTTGAAGTTTTCTAGTTAACTGCACCTTGTTTTGTTAAACCACACAAGTACACCTCTTAATTAGAGGATATTTGTACAAGATTGAGCTAGATTATGAAATCTTATGGATTTGTGTGTTGGATCATGTTTAACCGCGGCATAGGGCAAAGGAGAACCAAAATAGTTATTAACCATTATGTATTTGGCTAGTAGGGAACATTTACAACAAGTATTAATTAAACCAAGGATGTACTAGTACTTGTAAGGATCATCAGGAGATTTTTTAAGGATTTTCTAGGTGCTTTTGTGTGTATAACCGGCCCCTAGTGGGTTTTACACAAGAATTGATTTAATTAGATGTTAAGGTAATAAAAGTGGGTATTCGTTTGAGTCTAGGTATTTCCGGGGTGTGTCCAAATGTATTTTATTGCGAAACATAACCCTTTTACGTGACCAATAAAAATAAAATACGCAAAGTGCATAATTATCTTCTTAATAATTATTTCTTACTTGGTTGATGTAAACCTTAATTTATTTGATGGTCGTTTACATTAAATGGTTATTTCTAGTCTACGCGATTTAGCTCAAAAACAAAATTAAAAGTAAACGCGTATCGGACTAAAATAAATAGTGACTAATAATAAGAGTCGTAAAATGACCTGAAATTAAGAAATGTTACATTCCACTATTCCATTCTCCACCTGCTCCTTTATAAAATGGTAGCGTATATCGATGTGTTTTGCTCTTGAGTGTTGAACGTTGTTACAACATAGAGCAATTGCACTTTTGTTGTTGTAGTATAAAGGAATCTTATTGAATTAAAAAACATAATCTGTTAGCTGTAAACGCATCCATAGGATTTGAGCACAACACCCAAATAAGAATATATTTTGCCTTTGTACTCGAGATCGCAGTGCTCTTTTGCTTCTTGGAAGACCAGCTAACAAGTTTATCACCTAAGAATTGAGTGCTTCCTGATGTACTACGTCTAGTGTCCTGACACCTCGCGTGATCTGCATCTGCATATGCTGTTAGAGACATATCGGTATCCTTCGAGTACTAGAGACCTATGTTAGTGGTTCCCTTTAGGTATTGAAAGATCCGTTTAACCGCATTTAAGTGCTTTTTGGTAGGCTTTGCCTGATACCGGGCACATAAGTAGACTGCATAAATAAGGTCGGGTCTACTGGATGTCAGATACATAAGGGATCCAATCATGCCACGGTAAAGTGTAGCATCAACTAGTGTCCCCTTTAGATCTTCATCCAGTTTATTCTTTTCCATCATAGGTGTGTCTACAGAATCACTAGTTAGCAAACCATATTTTTAATAATTTCATAAGCATATTTTGATTGGTTTAGGAAGATGCCTCTGGGACTTTAAGAAATTTGTAATCCTAAAAAGAATGACATCTACCCCATTATTGACATCTTGAACTTAGTGGTCATCAGATTAGTAAACTCATTACACATAGCAGTATTAGTGGATGCAAATATTATATCATCAACATAAATTTATACCAGTAATAAGTCGTACCCTGCTTTCCATGTGAATAGCGTCGGATCAACTGCACCTTTAGAGAAATGTTGTGAAAGGAGGAAACTTGACAGCATGTAGTATCATGCACGTGGTGCTTGTTTAAGACTGTACAGGGCCTTTTTGAGCTTATACACATGCGATGGGTTGTCCTGATCCACAAATCCTTCTTGTTGAGAAACATAGACCTCTTCCTTGAGCTCGCCATTTAAAAAAGCCGTTTTAACATCCATTTGGAAAATCGCCATATTCTTGTTGGCTGCATAAGCTACGAAGATACGAATGGCCTCTATTCTTGTAACCGATGCAAATGATTCCTCAAAATCGATTCCTTCCTCTTTCCTGAATCCATGAGCAACTAATCTAGCCTTATTCTTTAGTACCTCGCCAAATTCGTCCATCTTGACCTTATAAATCCATTTTAATTTGATCAACATGACTTTATCTGGACACGGCACCAATACCCAAACTTATACCCTTTCAAATTCATGAGTTTCTTCTTGCATTGCATCAATCCATGATGGTTTGGTCATTGGTTGTTTGAAGTTCTTTGGTTCGACTGAAGTTAGGAAGGCATCAAAATAACACCACATGACATCAGTTTGTAGTTTCTTTCAGGTGGAGACAGAACGAGAAGGATCTTCGATTACATTTGCTATAGGATGATCCTTAGTCCATCTACCAAGTGATTCGAATGGAGTGTGTATTGGTCTCACATTAGATGACTATCCTTGAGAAGTCGAGTCTTCATGAAGAGATTCGTGAAGTGGATCATCATGAAAATGTAGTGTTTTTGGTGATTCTTCAAAACCTTGAGAAATAATTGGAGAATGTTCTTGTTCTTGTGTTGATGGGATACTTGTTGATGAAGTATCTTGGTCAATTGACGTAGACACAGGTGAATCGGCTAAATCAACAGCTCTTGGTGCATTAGCGACTAGAGAGACAACAATAGTTGGGGGATTAAAGTATTCATCGAATATAGGTTAGAACAAACGATCCCAGTCATCTCTTGGTGGTGGATTACAAGGTTTTTGAGGAATAAGGTTTGTAATGAGTCCTGAACTGGATGTTGCGGGAGCCATAAATTGAAGCCCGGGTCCTGAACCTAGTTGTTTAGAAGCCATTGCCGTCAGCTCATCAAAATCGACCTGGATGGTTTCAATGATTTTTCGGGTACGTCGGTTGTAGATACGGTAAGCTTTCTTCTTGGGTGCATATCCAATGAAAATACCTATATCAGCTTTAGCTTGAAGTTTGCCCAAATCCTCACTATCATTGTTTGGATAGCAAAGTGCACCAAAGACATGAAGGTAAGATAAATCAGGTTTTCTCTTATGTAAGAGCTCACAAGGAGTTTTTTCATGCCGACATCGTATAATGGATCAGTTTTGGGTGTAACATGCGGTAGCGACTGCCTCGGCCTATAGAAATAAAGGAGCTTTTGCGTAGATTAACATTGTTTGAGCGGCTTCAACAAGAGTACGATTTCGCCTTTCAACAACACCATTTTACTGTGGAGATTACGTAACCGATGTTTCATGAGAGATACCAACACTCTCATAATAGCTACGCAAAGTTTGATAGACAAACTTAGTTCCATTATCTGTACGAATGTTCCTGACAGGTGCATTCAATCTAACTTGTATCATCTTCAGAAACTTGATTATAAAATCAGGAGCTTCATCTTTTGATGCTAGAAACTTCATCCATGTGAACCAAGAGTAATCATCCACAATGACAAGGATGTACTTTTTCCCATTTATACTTGCAACACGCATAGGCCCATAATAGTTTTTTCTTATTAGTGTCTTCAGATTTAGGTTTATGTAATTGTTTCTTGCTTTTTCCCATTGCACATGCCGAACACAGATGATCTTTTTCACCTTTCAATTTAGGAAGACCTCGTACGAGACCATTTCTAGCCAAATGATTAATAGTACCAAAGTTCAAATGTGACAATCGTTAGTGCCATAACCAAGATTTAGTCTTTGAGGCTTTGGACAAGAGACAAATTGGAGAGGACGCTATCATATCTGTTATTGACAATCTATAAAGGTTAGTTTCCCAAGATCCTGAGAGTAAATCAACACCTTCCAGATTAGGAACAAAGCACGTGTGTTTTTTGAAAGCTACATCAAGATCTGAGTCGCAGAATTAACCAACGAAGAATAGATTGAGTCCTAGTCCTTCATAAACCCTTGAAATTATGATATTCCATATCTGATAATCACCATACCCCATAATTTTTAAAATCTGGTCGTTACCGAACTTAACAGTACCGAGAAACTTGTGAACGAAATTAGTGAGCTGGGAGCGATCTCTAGTCATATGCTTTGAGCATCCGGAGTCCAAATACCACAAAACAATTTGGACAACCTGAGATCGACAAGAGAAGAAGAAGATGGAGCAACTGAAGTATTGGATTCTCGATATGTACCAGGTTCTGTTTTGTTAGAAATCATATATTTTGCAATCTTAGGTTTGCTATTAAAACCATTAGTCTTTGGTACCTTAGGTCTACTAGTATACACCTTAGTTACTACAAATTCTTGTGCAACTACTTCTAGAGGAATGGGTTCCCTAAGAGGCACTTTATTAGTGGATGTTAGGAATACAAAAAGTATCGGTCACTTCTAATATAGTTAGTCATAGCTCGTAGATTAATCAAATGTAATGATAGTAAGCTAACTGGGCCAAGGACACATGGAAAGCCCATAACTTAAGCCCATGACTGGTTAGTAGATGATGTATTTATACCCTCACCACACATGGAGAGGGTGTTGGTTGTTCATTTTCTCACACACACTTAATCTAATATTCTCTTCTTTGTTTCTCTCTCTAAGTGTTCATCCAACCACCTCTTTCTCTCTCTAAAACTCTAAACGAATTCCATACTATATGTGTTAAGATATTCTACAAAAGGTATCAAGAGCCATGGGGTGTTTGTGAAGGTTTTGTGTGCGTTTGTTACCTTGTTTATTCGTTAGTTTGGTTTGAACCTTTCAAGAGATTTTCATCTTTTGAGGGTTTAAAAACCATAAATATTATAACTTTCGTCTATATTTATCTTAGTTTAGGCTAGAAGTACAAGAAAATCTTTGAAAAAACATCAAAAATTTCATCTTTTTGAGTCTTTTTGGTTTGAAAAATGGTTTTGTACAAAGAATCTTGATTTCAAATTTTTCGTGTCAAAAACGTTAAAGTTTGAATTTTTAAGGTTCTAATAGTCTTAGATAAGTAAGAAGTACAAGAAAAATCGGGTAAAAACGTCAAAAAGTAAGTCTTTTTAAGATTTTTGATTTTTGAGTTTCGAAGTGTATTGGGCGAACTATACGTATAGGCGAAGTATACAAGTTGTTTGTTCAGGAGATTTATACACTTTCCTACAGGCGACTTATACGTGATTGTTTGTTCAGGTGATTTATACGCTTTCCTACAGGCGACTTATACGTGATTGTTTGTTCAGGCGATTTATACGCTTTCCTACAGGCGAATTATACGTGATTGTTTGTTCAGGCGATTTATATGTTTTCCTATAGGCGAATTATACGTGATTTCCTGTTCAGGTGATTTATACGTTTCTTAAGGCTATTTATATGTTTTTTTTGCTAAGGCGATTTATACGTGTTTATTTCCTAGGGCGATTTATACGTTGTTTCTTAAAGAGATTTATACATCAATTGCTTTGGTGATTTATACGCTTTACTTGGGAGAACTATACACTTTCATTAGGTGAATTATACGGTTGTTCTTTGATTTGTAAAATCCCGTGAAAACTTGATTTCTCGGTTTTATCAAGAATTGTAAAATCCCGTGTATTCCAAAGACTCAATTTCATTAATCAAACCTCACTTTAACACAACAACCTCTAATCATTGCACGATCATCTTTTATCTTATCACATCAGAATGGATTCAATTATTCCACTTAGACAAAAGAATACTCTTGCTGAGTATATGATACTCTCCGGTGCTGACAACCGTCCACCTATGTTGGATAAGGACTTGTATGATTCTTGGAAAATTCGAATGGAACTTTACATGCAAAATAGAGAGTACGGAAGAATGATACTTGAATCAGTTGAAAATGGTCCACTCATTTGGCCTACTGTTGAAGAGAATGGGTGATCAAAACAAAGAAATATGCTAAATTATCTACTGCTGAGAAAATTCAAGATGATTGTGATATGAAGGCAACTAATATCATTCTTCAAGGTCTTCCAGCTGATATCTATTCATTTGTGAATCATCACAGAGTTGCCAAGGATTTATGGGAGAGAGTTCAATTACTGATGCAAGGTACCTCTTTGACTAAGCACGAAAGAGAGTGTAAACTGTACGATGCGTTTGATAAGTTTACTCACATGAAGGGGGAATCACTTCATAAGTATTACTTGAGATTCGCTCAGTTGATTAATGACATGAACATTTACAACATGAAAATGGAGCAATTTCAAGTTAATACCAAGTTCTTAAATAGTCTTCCACCGGAATGGAGTAAGTTTGTGACTGATGTCAAGCTCGTAAAGTATTTGCATGCTACAAATTTTGATCAACTTCATGCATATCTTGAACAACACAAACTCCATGCAAATGAAGTCCGTCTTCTGCGTGAACGCAATCAAGATCCACTTGCATTTGTTGCAAATCAGCAGATGACACCACCTCACTTCAACACTTATCAGTCTTCATACAACAATCCTCAGCTTCAACAACAGTTTTCACCATCTCAATATGGATCAATTCATCCCAATCAACATTACTCATCTACTTATCCATCACAACCTCAATTCAATCATTCATTCGTTCCACCATCATATCCATATCAGTCTTAAATGAATCATCAAACCTCATCTGTTCCACAAATGTTGATCCCAACTAGATCTTGCAAACCTTGTAAAAGGGATTAGTTGTATTGAATAGATTCAAGACAACTATTTTGCTAAAACTTTTGTTTGATGACTCAAGAGTAAATGTGGAATCTACTCCTTATACTTAGAAGAATATCAGTAATCAGTAAATTGTAATGCAGAAGAATGAATGAACATGAATATAACCAAAAAGCATTCAATATTATTATGATGAAATAATACGAGTTACTCTATCTAGTACTAGGTTTAACAACCTTGAAGCTATAAATACAAGATAAGACTGTTGTTGTGTTGTCCTAAACCATAATCTAGGATCTCCTTTTATACTCCAAGAGTCCTTTACAGATAACTACAAATCTGCCTAAAGCTTTATAGAATATCAACAAATCTTCTAACAATATAGGTATACATTGAATCAGTCATACATATCACTTCACATCTTTATCCTTCTTCTGGAGTTTGTAATCTTCATTCTACAGATAACAAAGTCCTCTAGCAGTATAAGTTTTTATACTGGCAGTACTAACTTTCTCTGGCAGTACTAACCATTAATACTGTAGTTTATAATCTGAGTATACTAATTGAATTCAAGTCAGCAGTATTAGCTTTGTAGAGGCCCTTAAATTCCCCAACATCCACCCCTAAACTTGTGATTCGAATCTGTTAATTAACAAGTTTCTTTACTATAAGCTTCTTGATTACCAGGAGGATGCTTCCAAACACCTTACTGTCTTGGCCTGTTTGCTATTATGTTGATTTTCTGTAAGAGCTCATCTGCTATATGAGAATATTGATCCACTCTCAGCTTATTACCCAGCATTAAAGTTACAAGTGCTTTTGTCAGTGGATAATCCTTCTCAACCAGCATGTGAATATCGTGTCCTCTTTCTGTAGACACATGATGAACACCACATGTATCATATAACCACCATTTTAAAGGATCATGCATATATCTCTACATCTTTTCTAGGAGAGTATCATTTGTCCATCAGATTTAAATAACCTTTTTAACGTCTAATGCCCCGAAATAGCAGGGGCGGTTGCATTGGTGTCTGATCGGAGTGTGGGTGACGGAGTAGATGATACCGACAACGAGCTGTGGCCGTAACGCACTTCGCGGAAGGCTCAAGTCGAGAGTTGTCGTATAGAGAGTCTCGCAGTCATCTATACACGGTCGAGGACTCAACAAGTTATACTAGACTCTATAATCTTTGCTTCAACAGAGGCTTGGCAGAATCTAACATAACGATATAACATCTGTAAGCTTCTGTATGTCCTCCAACTCTGATAATTTTCTAGTATTTTCTTGAGTCTTTAGAGTAAATCTCCTAGTCAATAATTAGATATTTAACCTATAAGGCTTCAACATAAACCTCTTCTACTAGAATTACCATCATCATCTGATGTAGTTGTTCTTGAGACAGTTCTTCTGCTTTTGGTTCTTTACTTGTTTGCTCTTGAACTGACCCTGAAGCTTTTCTAGTCCTTTATCTTTTAGCAGGTTTTTCTACAACATCTTGACCTGCTCTTTTTAGTCTTTGAACTTCCAACTCAGAATCCATAGGCACAAAGGATTGTACCTTTCTCATAGTAGCTTTAAAGATCTCTTTAACCTCCTCAAATGAAAGTGCTTTCACATGCTTAAGAGTATAGCCTCATTCTTGATTCTTGATGTAATACCATGTACCCTTTATGTTGAGAAGGCGTCAGTCTTGTTTCCACTTAGCTTCAGCCCTTTGTTGAGTAAAGAACTTCTTTCTTTGATTGACCAGTTCAACAAGTTTTCTTGGTAGATCTTCATCACTAGCTTTTTCACCTGCTTGTAATTGTTGAACAAAGTCTTTGTCAGCTGCAACTCTAGCCAAAATATCATCCCATTCAACATCAGTAAAGCCTTGAGCTGCTTGATGTACTTGAGCCATTCTTTATCTTTATGCTGCATCAAGTTCCTCGTGTATTTTCATTGCAGTTTCATGATCAAGCCTTTCTTGTTCTTGTTCTTGTTCTGCCTTAAACTTTGTTTCCTGTTCAGCATTGAATCTAGCTTGTTCTTCCTCATGCACCTTCTGAGCTAGTTCTTCATCAATACTCATTTGAACTTGAACTCTCTTTTTGATTTTCTTTGGAGGCTCAGACTCTTGCATAATGGCTTTTGCCCCATTACCTATTGCCCTTTACACCAGCAGTACTAACCAATTCACTGGCAGTACTAACTCTACCACTGCCAGTACTAACTGCTCTTCTTCTTCTAGTGTAAGTTTGAACATTTTCAACATCCCTTCTTTGTTCAGCTGCATCTGCAAGGACCTTAGCTGCACTAAAAATACCTAATTGTTCTTTAGTTTGATCACTAACCTGAGTATCATCAAACCTCCCCTGATCAGCAACATGTGGAGGAACCAATAAAATTCTAGCATCCATGTCTAGTTTTTCAATCAAACTCCTCCCCTGTTTGGAAGGATCCTCCTTATCTTCCTCAGCATCAGAGATCACAACTTTGGCTCTCCTCCTAGCTTGGCTTGTCTTGATAGTCTGCTCTAACTTCTTCACCCTTTTGATAAGCTTTGTGAGAGCAGTACTATAGGTCTATTTTGTTTGCTTTAATTTAGACTCCAAGCTTTCAACTTTCTTGGACAATAAGGTACAAAGAACCGTCAATTCATTAAGTGATAAACTACCCTCATCACTTCCAAGTGAGTGAACCCTTGGGAGAGGTGAATCATGGGGCATTGGAGCAGCCTCCTCAGCAACAGGTGTGGTTTGGATAGATGGTGGTGTAGATGGTGGTTGTGAGGTGGATGGACCACTAGTGGGTGTGTGATGGGACACAACTGGGATTGTTGGTCCTTCACCCTGATCCTGAACTAGCATTGTTTGAAACAATGGAGTGTTCACCCCAGAATATCCCTTGGAGGCTCTTTTCATGTTGCTAAACAGTTTTTGTGTAAGGGTAGGAGTAGGATAGGTTCTTTTATGGGGCAGAAGAAGTCTTTGGTGTTTGTTCAAAAAGATTTGTATGAATCTGGGATACATCAAAAACTTTGTCTTACTATCCAAGTTCTTTACCATTGCCTTAAAAATTAAGTTGGAAAAGTTAAAGGTTCTGTTTGTTGCCAGGCAAATGATAGCAGTAGCTATATTGCTACTAAACTGCTCCCAAGCAGTTTTCTTAGGACTCAAACAGTAGAGAATGGTATGAATTAAGAATTTCCACTGAGGGGAAAAGTGTCCCTTTTGAAAAGTAAGGCTATCAGAAGTGGTTACATACCCCATAAGAGCAAGTTGCTCAAAAATTTCTGCAGTAGGGAGAGTGCTAATACCATCAGAATCTTCAAGCTTGAGATGTCTTCTAATGGATGCTTCAGTGATAGTCTTGACTCTTCCATCAATGGTAGCAGTGATTTCCATGACTCCATCCTCAATTGTACTTAAAGCAGCAGTTTGCCAAAATTGTTCTATAAGAGAAGCATAATTGGTTGCGCTTTTAGTGAGGGCATAGTTGATGTAACTTGCAATGAGAAAATCAATGATTGGATGAAACCCTTCACTTCCTTCTGTCTTCTCTAAGTAGGCAACCATGTTGTGCTTGTCGCAAAATTCTAAATTCGCCATTTGATGAGGAGAAAGTTAATTAAGGTTCTGGGATATGGTCGTGGATGGTAGTATGAGTGTTTGGTAGAGGTAATTGAGATAAGAGAGAGTATTTAAGGTTTTAATTGCACCGACTGAATAAGATTTGTACTTATCTTGAAGAAATCTTTTGAATTTATAGAAAGATCATGAATTCTCCAATTAGTCAAACCTATAGACGAAGTAGTTGGCGGAAATTTCGCAACGGCTATATTGAGTGAAGGAAATTCTGTTATGGCTCAAACAGTACTAACGGTCACCCAACAGTACTAATATTAGCCTAGCAGTACTAACTTTAAGCCCAACAGTACTAAAACATGTTCATCAGTACTAAGTAATGCTCAGCAGTACTAAGTAATGCCCAACAGTACTAACTTTGAGATAGCAGTTTTAACTTCAATTTCATCCAAAAAGCATTTCCATCACCAATTTTGACTCTCACAATCTCTCTTTTTGTTTTTTTTATGCTCACAATATCTCTCAATTCTTTTTGCTCACCAATTCACTCTTTCTGTTTTTATCACACAACTCTCTTTCTGTTTTTCAGCTCACTAAATCTCTCTATTCTTTTTCTCACTAATTCAAACAGTGTTGTACAATGTGCCATCAATTCCATTAGTTTTATACTGTCCTCCCCACTTCTAAGTGTGTTAACTCGAGAGAGAGAGGTGGATCATTGGACTGTTTAAATGCAGCCTCAAACCTAGTTTGAGCATCTACAACCCTAAAATGGTAACTTGGCACCTAGGACCACTACCTGAACCAGTTCCCTAAGGACTTGGCTCATTAAGTGTTGCTATGGATTGGGTCCTACTGATGTTACCACTATCCTGCTCTGCTTCTAAGCTAGAAGCAGTAGTGGCGGCCCTTTCCATTCTGTCACCCAACTCCTTATGGACAGCCTCATCACCAACCTTTACAGGGGGACCACTAGACCGAGGTATCTTGGTTTCCTGACCTCTTTTGACATGCCTAGATGTTTTTGATTCTTTTTAACACACTTTTGATGTTACATGTCCTTCCATCCATGCTTGACTGCATATTGACATAAGTAGCCTCCACTCAAACATTACTTCAGAGGTGAAGATTCAACATCAGGTACTCAATTTGCTTATCCTACAAATGTTAGTCTAAAAAATACACAATCCAAAGTATTTTCTTCTTGACAATATTAATTATGACTAACAGTTTTAACAAGCAGTCTTAAGTATAACTAGCAGTACTAATTATACTTAGCAGTACTAATTGACAAGACTAATGGTACTAATCCTTGAATATTACAAAGACACAAAGAGATTAAAAACTTTAAGGATTTAGCATTTCAATACTTGCAATCAAGTATTGAAACCTTCCAACATCTAAAGCTTTTGTAAGTAAGTCTGCAAAATTGTTATCTGTGTGGATTTGGACCACTTGAATTAACTTTTTATCATTGTAGTCTTTTATAAAATGATATCTAATTTCCATGTGTTTTGTTTTAGTATGAGAAACAGGATTCTTAACAATACATATAGTACTGTTATTGTCAATATTAATCATGGTGTGCATAAAATTATACCCATAGTCTAGCATTTGATTCTGAATCCAAAGTACTTGTCTATAGCAACTAGCAGCAGCCACATATTCAGCTTCAGTAGAGGAGGTGGAAACCATAATTTGCTTCTTGCACTGCCAAATTTAAGGGAGGACAAAGGACTAATATTTTGTGTCTTGATATATTAAGAGGTGAATACTTGATGTATAAGATGTTTTAGGTAGGTATTGGTGCTCCCGGGTATGCCTAAATATATTTAAATCGTGAAACGTAAACGTGTTACGTATCCAATAAAAATAAAATATAAAAAGTTGATTATTACTTTTGTAAAAATAATATAATGCTTGCTTGACGTAAACTTTAATTTGTTTGGTGACCGTTTATGTTGAATGATGATTTTTAGTTTACGCAATTTGACTTAAGATTAAAATTAAAAGCAAACGCGTACGAGACTAAAAATAAATAGTGAAATAAATGACGTCGTAAAATGACCTGAAAACACGGGGTGTTATATTTTGATGCTCGATAATTACTGCAAATAACAAATATAAACATCTAAGTACCAATTCATGCCATAATTGATAAAAAGTGGGTAAGAAACATAGGATAAATGATTCTATAATAATGATGTTATTTGATGTCATCAAATATCCCCCCACTTAAATCTTACTTGTCCTTAAGTAGCCTTTAGAAGTTTATGAAAATATATCCCTAAGGATTTTTCCGTTAAGCATTTATTCGTTTAATCACTAGTACATAACCAAACACCTCACTAAATAGGAAGATGAAAATACTCAAATCACTCAACTAATCTATGTGGTAACATGTAACTAATTTACTCAATTGCTCAGTCATGACGAGTATTCTATCATAAGCTTGGCAAGAGTACACATCTCAACCACTAGAGCTAAGGAGTAACAAGTTTATAAAGGTAAAATAGGTTTTTATGATAAGGCTTAGGGTTGATCACTCTATCAATCTTTCACCAAAAGTACCACATCAACAAGGTGGCTGAATCACACATACATGGCCATAACGACGGAATAGACATGTATGACTCGATCACATCCTTGTTTGAGTTTAACCAAGGGTTAGGATGAAGAATGCTATAGAGTATGTATCTCCTAACTTTCACCAAAAGTAATAAACCAACAATAAAGCTGAATCACGCATACATGGTCGTAACGAAGGAATAGACACGCATGACCCGATCACATCCTCATTCGAGTAAAACCTAAGGTTAATGATTAGGAAAGGAAATTTAATTGTTGTTAAATAAAAGTTACAAAACAAGTAGATTAAGTCCAAAACAGATAAGGCACAAGTTGCTAAATACTTTTCCAACCATTACCATGATAAAGACATAACTATATACATAAAAGTCTTGATCATAGATCAAAAACAACAACCTAAGTTGGCATTCCTGTAACGGTCAACTTCCCAATCATCCCATACTTTACATACTTTTACAAGACAAGTGGCGATATCTACCACTTTATACAAAATTTTACATTGTTGACTTTTATACGTATCAACGAATAATCGATCCTTCAAATAATTCCTTTGGTATAAGCTTTTGCGAAACGACTATCTTCAAACTTTCCTCCTCTTTTTTGTTGCAATTTTTCTAATTTTTTGATTTTTTTACAATACATAACTACGAATCTCAGTGTAATTTCACCATCTTCACGATCATAATAACTCTGGATAATTCCTTCGATAATTCTTCATTCTTTGGACGTACCAATAATTGTGATGGTAGTAAAAATACATGAGTTTTGACTACTTTTTACATTCCCATTTGCAATGTGCAATTTTTTCCCAACCATACCAGAGATAGAAATTGACACAAGACATAGGAAATACATACTTTACACTTTTAAGCAACTAGCAACTAATAAATGGACTTAATCTAACAGGGTGGGCTAAGGTGTAAAGGTGTAATGAAACAAATAGTTGGTGTTATTCCTAAAAGATTGGCTCTACAGGTTTTTCTAGGGGTATCTAACTCTTATAATAAGAGTAAACAAAGGGTTTATACGGGGGTTAACAAACCAGTGTAGTTAGTTAATAAAAAACATGTATAGGCTTTTTGGTGTAATCTTAAAAATTTACTAATTTAAACAAGGTACTCCATCTAAATCTATAGTACTCATCACTGTAATCTTGAATAGATATACCAAGCCAAGTTCTAAAGTCTACAACATCATTGGCACAATCATATTTTTGTGGAATTTGGGTAAACACTTAGAAATGTATAAGGCTAAATCCTCACAATATCTAATAAGGGTTATTGTGTGCGGGTTATGTAACAAGTAATTTCACAAAAGTATGCTTGAAATTGTTTTAAATTTGAGCATAATTTAAGCATTTTAATGTGAAAAATTAGGACAAGTATCATTCTAATTCCCACCCCCACTTAAGTTATACAACGTCCTCGTTGTATAGATAAGACATTAAAAACGGGAAATAAAAAGAGTTAGACTAAGAAACTCCCCTTATATTTGCTCGGTAGATTATTCATGTTGATTTAATGAGCAAGAATTCTGGATTGTAGATACTTCACCAACGTTGTCGATTTCTTTTCAGCGAGGTCCTCTACAAAATACAGGAAAACCATTGCAAAATTCTATCTCGGTATCTACGATTAATTAAACAAAACTAAACTATACTGAAGACTAATACGCCGTATCCATAAACTGGAATATGCCGTATAGAAAAACATGTAAAAAGTATCTATACGGGTCAGTCTGCCAAATATGCCGTATCATGTGCATGAATACACCGTATAGACAGAACTGACAATAATGTTTTCAATGAAAAAAAATAAAGGACTGATAACGTCCAGACACTCGATGCACTGTATTCCATAGGATTAGATACGCTGTATCGAGAGTCTGGGAAGACAGACTTGATAAAAATAAGAAATAACATTCTAGATTGTCTCCCGGGAAGCACTTTTGTTTTTGTGAGAGTCTTTAAGTTAGATTCCTTTCAGCCTCTTGTTACATCATTCTCGAACTCTATAACTTCATCGTCCTCTTTGTCAATGTTACCTTCGTAATATTTCTTCAATCATTGCCCATTGACCTTGAAGCTAAACTCGTCCTTGTCAGTGATTTCTATAGCCCCATATGGATACACCGTTTTAACAATGTTTGGACTGCTTCATTTTGACTTAAGTTTTCCAGGGTACATCTTCAGACGAGAATTATAAAGTAGCACTCGGTTGCCTACCATAAAATCTTTATCACCACAAAGTCTAGAATCATGCCATTTTTAGTCTGTTCTTTGTAAATTCTTGTATTCTTATAAGCACCATCTCTCAATTCGGCTAACTCATTAAGCTGCATAAGATAACTTTTGCTAGCAAGTGTTAAATCCATATTACATTGTTTTAATGACCAATGTGCCTTATGCTTGATCTTCACGGGTAAATGGCATGCTTTCCCATAAAATAGTCTGAAAGGTGTACACCTTGTCGGTGTTTTGTAGGCCGTCCTAAATGCCCACAATGCATCGTTAAGTTTTTTTGACCAATCTTTAGGATTGTACCCCACTGATCTCTCTAGGATATGCTTAATAGCCCTGTTAGTAACTTCAGTTTGTCCATTAAATTGAGGGTGATATGTCGTGGATAATTTGTGAGTTACACCATATCTTTGTAAAGCTTTTTCAAATTGAGAATTACAAAAATGTGTCTTTCTATCACTAATCAATGCTTTAGGTGTTCATCCCAATGAACAGATCTTCTTAGCTTGTTAAAGCTTAATTAACATGGATAAATCTAAACTAACTATAAGAGAAACTATGATTGTGAATACTACAAGTTACGCGGAATCTAACTTGTAATACTAAGAAGAATAATTAATACTAAACTTTGAATATATTGATTGCTAATATTTTGTCTAGGTTACAAAATAACTAACTATGAGATATGAATTCTATGCATGTCTCTAACTATGTCGTAGGGTTCCTTTTATACACTAATGAAACCCTAATGGTCTTACAAAACGCGTACAATGATAATTATATCTATTCCTAATTTAACTCATGCATATCATAATAGTAGTACTAACTATATAAGACTAACAACACTAAGTATTAACTAACAGTACTAACTATATTGGCAGTACTAACAATGTACTGGCATCACTAACTAATAGAACTAACAGTACTAACTACTTAGTATGTTTTCTTCAATCTTTAGCAGCAGCATCAACTTTGAACCAGTAGTATTAACTTCCAAAACTAACAGTAGTAAATTCAGAAGCCTTCAATTCCCAACAATTTTGAATCTTTTCAAAATTTTATCTGAGTACTTGTCCTAACTAAGTTCTATAAGACGTTTTGACTTATCTCTA
>BQNB010140604.1:3157-17394 GCA_026074375.1 Tanacetum coccineum | reverse complement strand
AGATGGTCGTTTTTATAAGTCAAGCCAGACCCTAAAAGTCAAAGGGTAAAATCGTCATTCAAAATTTCAAAAATTCTCGGATGTTACAGAAACGATACAGAAAAATGAGAGGGAGATAATGGGGGCGGTGGAACCATTTTATCTATAAAACTCACACACAAAACAGAGACACACATTAGAGAGTAGTTAGTATTTATTAATATTGTTACTGTTCATAAAGATTAAAAAATATTATTCCAAAAACACTGTAGCAAATGTGAGGGTCATAACTATGATAAATGTTAGTTTGTATAATTTCATACTCTTAGAATGTACATAAATACTACTATTTCACTCTCAAATGGACACGTCGATCATCTTCATAAATTGACAACATAATTTTTTAAATATCTTTCTAATATGAAAGATGATTAAATATTTTATGTTTGAATATCTAAAGCAAACTATATAAAACTAATTTCATGGCCAGAGTATAATCTAAAGCATCTTTTCCCTAAATAAAATAAGTCATTTTTAACTTACTGGGTCTTTGGCTTGAAAAAAATCCACACGCAGCCTCTTCGCTTCTCTAACCTTCACATAACTGCGCAATTTTTAACGCAAATTACTTGTAAGTCTATCTAGTTGTTATTAGAAATTGAGGTTAGAGTATGATGATAATCTTAGATACTTGACTAAATCATGAATAATTCACTTTTTAAATAAAGTATTTCGACATTTGCCTATGTTACAAGAAATCTCTATTGTGATAAGACAATCAAAGCACTATGTTTCTAAACACAGATTAAAACAAAGAGAACTGTATTCTGTCAAATGAGACCAAACGTCTGTTATTAAACATGGCAGTTAAAAGTGGTTGGATCCCATGAGTCATGACTGTTTGCGTCGATGAGTTTGGTGGGAAAAACGGGTAACTTATTTAGAGCATCCTTCTTGACCCTTGCATCTTTATCGTGCTCGAAAACACATTAACTCAAATTAGTGAGTTCTCCACACTTACCTTACTCGTATCCGAGTTTAATATGAAATCACATTGGTCTTTAGTAAATCACAATTACCCAAAATAATTAATGACACTAAAATACAAACAGTTTTACAACAAGTTTGCTTAACACCAAAGTGATTTCACCATGACCTTATGTGTTCACACGTGTAGAGCCTTCTGTGAATGGTCACTTGTTGGACCTATCGTGAGTTATAAAGACTTGCCATGCTTCTTTTGGCTTCTATGTTCTACTTTTCATCATCATTGTTATGTTTAGAGAAGGAAAGTTTTCTTTTTATTTCTACTATTTGTATGGATCAAGATCCTCTCAAGTTATAGTCAAACATGATAGATCATGTTCACCAATCACAAATAAGATAAGTACATAAAACATTTTCTTTTAGTAAAAAACATGGGTCCACCCATTCATTAACTCTCACAATAAGACTAACATGATGAATCATGTTTGACCATAACTTGAGAGGATCTTGATCCTATTTGTATATATAGTTTGAGATAAATTTGTTGTTGAATATGTATCCACGTCACACGTGTATATGATGAATTTGGGTTAGTTTTGTTGTTTGATTTATATCTGGCCTTCATGCTATCATCCTTTATATATAATACTAGTTATATGGCCTTCTCGAATGAGCGGGCTAACTTCATAACGTTACTTGACGGATTATAATTGGACGTAAATAAATAATCAATAGCACAAAATATCTTAAACACAAAACCCGAAAAAAAGGAAAGTGTTTATGTAATATATGTAAAAAGAGCAATGAAAAGTGTGGGGACGAATAAAGTGGATAGTCTGTATGCATATACGAAATAAAACTTTTTTATAAACAATGTTGGTTGTTGAGTTTGTGTATTCGCCGTCTTTGTAAAAACAAAGAACCTTCAATGTATACTATAAAGTATAATCTCATCACTTTGCTTTGCAGCAGGCGCTTCCTTGATTTCATATGCTCTATCCTCGTATCACAACATTACCACAAAAAAAAGAATTTTACAGAATACGAAGAATAAAGAGACACGATCCATGAGATCATATGGTTCTCGGACAAGTGGTCTTTATCTATTTAGTTGGCTCGGTAGTGATGATGAAATGGAGGCGTACGTATACGACCATGGAATCTGAGAATAAAGTGACAAAAATAGGCAGTTCGGTAACATGTAAAATGGGTGCAGGCCAAAATAGGTATTATTTTGTATGACTCAAAACGTTAACTTATTGTTTAGTTCAAACTTGTTGGATTAAGTTGGGTCGAACCAAAGCAATATTTGTATCTAGTTTATTATATATAAATTTGTATGTGTTAACCGGACAAATTGACAATTATCTATCAAGCATTAATTGTCTAATTGACAATTATCTATCATGCATTAGTTATCCAGTTGTCAATGTCTATCTGTATATTCATTCTTGTACCCCTTATATATTGTATCAAATGAATAATGAAAGACACACACTTTCACCTTCCAACATGGCATCAGAGCAGGTCTGATCCTCAGACCGAGGTGGCTATGTTAAGCCGCCTCCCTTACGCCACCCCGTCAAACCATCTCCTCAAAAAAAATTGTTTGTTTTATTTTTAAAACGTGTTAAGGTCACGTTCGTGCTAAGGTCACGAGTTGTTAAAACGTGCTAAAGTCGCGTTCGTGCTAAGGTCGCGAGTTGTTAAAACGTGCCAAGGTCACGTTCGTGCTAAGGTCACGAGTTGTTAAAACGTGCTAAGGTCACGTTCTTGTGTTATTCGTGCTAAGGTCACGAGTTGTTAAAACGTGCTAAGGTCACGTTCCTGTGCTAAGGTCACATTTTGTTTATTTTCCTTTTTCTTTTCAGGTTTACTATTCCAGTCCAAGCTTTTGCTTTTTCGTCGCTCGGACTGCGGGGGAGTGTTAACCGGACAAATTGACAATTATCTATCAAGCATTAATTGTCTAATTGACAATCATCTATCAAGCATTAGTTGTCTATTTGACAATTATCTATCATGCATTAGTTATTCAGTTGTCATTCATTCTTATCTGTATTCATTCTTATCTTGTAATCCCTATATATTGTATCAAATGATAATGAAATAAACACACAGTTTCACCTTCCAACATGGTATCAAAGCAGGTCTGATCCTCAGACCGAGGTGGCTATGTTGAGCCGCCTCCCTTACGCCACCCCGTCAAACCATCTCCTCAAAAAAAAATGTTTGTTTTATTTTTAAAACGTGCTAAGGTCACGAGTTGTTAAAACGTGCTAAGGTCACGTTCGTGCTAAGGTCACGAGTTGTTAAAACGTGCTAAGGTCACGTTCGTGCTAAGGTCACGAGTTGTTAAAACGTGCTAAGGTCACGTTCCTGTGCTAAGGTCACATTTTGTTTATTTTTCTTTTTCTTTTCAGGTTTACTATTCCAGTCCAAGCTTTCGCGTTTTCGTCGCTCGGACTGCGGGGGAGTGTTAACCGGACAAATTGACAATTATCTATCAAGCATTAATTGTCTAATTGACAATTATCTATCATGCATTAGTTATTCAGTTGTCATTCATTCTTATCTGTATTCATTCTTATCTTGTAATCCCTATATATTGTATCAAATGATAATGAAATAAACACACAGTTTCACCTTCTTTCATGGTATCGGAGCAGGTCTGATCCTCAGACCGAGGTGGCTATGTTGAGCCGCCTCCCTTACGCCACCCCGTCAAACCATCTCCTCAAAAAAATGTTTGTTTTATTTTTAAAACGTGCTAAGGTCACGTTCGTGCTAAGGTCACGAGTTGTTAAAACGTGCTAAGGTCACGTTCTTGTGTTATTCGTGCTAAGGTCACGAGTTGTTAAAACGTGCTAAGGTCACGTTCCTGTGCTAAGGTCACATTTTGTTTATTTTTCTTTTTCTTTTCAGGTTTACTATTCCAGTCCAAGCTTTCGCGTTTTCGTCGCTCGGACTGCGGGGGAGTGTTAACCGGACAAATTGACAATTATCTATCAAGCATTAATTGTCTAATTGACAATTATCAATCAAGCATTAATTGTCTAATTGACAATTATCTATCATGCATTAGTTATTCAGTTGTTATTCATTCTTATCTGTATTCATTCTTATCTTGTAATCCCTATATATTGTATCAAATGATAATGAAATAAACACACAGTTTCACCTTCTTTCAAATCTACCCAAACGAACAAATCATCCAATGAAGTTACAGAAGGCCGATCAAAACCGAACCATCGATCAACTTTTAACCAAACCTCTTGAGCCATGTCGCATCCAAGAAAACGATGAAATGTATTTTATACTGACTGATGGCAGATTGGACACATCAATGACTCGTTCCAAGCATCGAAGAGAGAGGTTGTGGCGAGTTGGAAGTTTATCAAGAACTAAACGCCAAATAAATATGTTCACTTTATGAGAGATATAGTTAGACCATCTCGTAGCAAGAATACCAAACGACAATGTATTAACATTAATGTGAGCTCTCGTGCTACTCACTAGAAAATCACCAGAACTATCTAAACTCCAAGAAAAACTATCCGTATCATCCGAGAGCTGCAGATTCTGTAGCAAATCAAGAAGCTGTTGAAGTTGCTCTTGTTCTCTTCCCCCTCTAATCTGTCTTCGACATTCCTTTCTCAATGAACCACCAACGTAACGTTCATTGATCATGCAGTTCTTGTTAGACTCAAGTAGAATAACCGATTGAACATATCTTTCAATGGTTGATTATCAACCCATTCGTCTAACCATAATTTAACATTGGATCCATTACCCACCTTTCGAACAAGGGTCTCCCAAGGGATGATTAGCGTGTCATTCATGTGACGAATGACGCCAACAATTTTAGCCCACGCTCCTTTATTATAGCATCTACCATTAATTCTGAATCCCCTGGTCTCCATGAATGGATTTAATAAGACTAACCCACATGGACGTTGGATCATTTACGAAACGCCATCTTTATTTTTATAATAAAGCATGGTTAAAAGCTGATAAGCTCCCTACTGATAGGCCACCTTTTTTGAAGCTAGCCATAACCTTCTCTCATCAATACCCCAAAAAAATCTGCTTCTAAGTAGTTCCAATTTCTTCAAGACTAAGCAAGGAGTCTGAAACATCGACATATAATATGTACTAAGGCTACCAAGAATGGATTTAATGTATGTTAGCCTACCACATATGGAAAGACAGTTTGCTTTCCACGACGAAAGTCTAGTGTTAAATTTAGATATTATATGGTCCTAACTACTTATCCTATTCATATTAGCACCGATCGGTAATCCAAGGTAATTAATGGGTAACTTACCTGGAATACAACCATTCAACTCCGCCATTGCTTGAACATCTGACCACTCTACTACAATGCTGAAAAGATTTGATTTTTGCATATTTATTTTCAAACCAGATTGATTGTAGAATTCCCGAAGCAAAGAAGTAATATTAGATATATCTGAATGGCTCCATTCATTAACAAAAATAACATCATCTGCATATAAAAGGTGGGACAATGTACAATTTCTTGATCCCACTGAAACTCCACGAATCCTCGAATAAACCATAGCTTCTTCCACCGCTACATGGAGACCTTCCATAGCCTGTATAAACAAAAAAAGGAGACAAAGGGTCACCTTGACGCATGCCTCTATGTAGCGAGAATTCTTTAGTTGGGCTCCCATTGATAAGCACAGATGATCTAGCCGAGGATAAGCATGATTGAATCCATCCTCTCTATTTCGACCCAAAACCGAGACATGACATCACATGATCCAAATATTCCTATGAAAGGGAATCAAAAGTTTTTTCAAAATCAATTTTAAAAATAATAAGCTTTTTTCCTTTTCTTCTTGTACCAGTCCACAATCTCGCTGAGCATAAGAGGACCATCTAAAATCTGACGACCCTGTATGAACGTTGTTTGCTCAAATCTAACCACTTCATTCACAACCTTGGCCAACCGTGTAGCTAATACTTTCGCTATAATTTTATATTGAATACCGAGCAACGAAATTGGCCGATAGTCTTTCACCACCAATGGATTTTGAATCTTTGGAATTAACGTGATGAAAGAAGCATTGCAGCCTTTTGGAATTATCCATGTATCAAAAAACTATGATACATAATCGTATATATCTTGTTGGAGCCAATTCCAATACCTCTTAATGAACTTGAAAGTAATACCATCAGGGCCCGCGCCTTGTCACCTAAACATGACCACACTGCTTCTTTAATTTCCTCATGAGTAACACTTGCTTCTAAAAGAGCTTGATTTGTTGCCGAAAGCTGTTTAAAAAGAGGATTCAGAGCAGAGGGAATAAATGTGTTAATCAGCTTGAATTTCTCCTCAAAGAAATCAGCAAATATCTCTTTAACAACTACTGGATCTGTTATCCAAACTCCATCTTGCATGATACCCATAACGTTTTGTTGTCTTCTTCTTTGATTTAACATTCCATGAAAAAACTTTGAATTTTCATCCCATTCAACCTCCCATTTAACTCTAGATTTTTTAGCAAGGTCCACGTTTCTACATTTTTCAATCTCATTTACCTGCTTAATAAAATTAATACGTTGCAAAA
The DNA here is from genome assembly GCA_026074375.1 of Tanacetum coccineum. NCBI lineage: Eukaryota > Viridiplantae > Streptophyta > Magnoliopsida > Asterales > Asteraceae > Tanacetum > Tanacetum coccineum. The sequence goes on along the minus strand of BQNB010140604.1, from coordinate 10,831 downwards.
TATCCTCCGGTGATGCTTGAGCACTATCGATTTTGATATCAATTTCTTCAATCTCTTTTTGTAAATGATTAAACTCTCTATTCTCTTCCTCCTTTTTAAGGGATCTCCACTTTGACCTTCTTTATTTTTTGTTTAAAAACCACAGCCTTTATGCTTCCATTTATGTGATTAGAATTCCAAGCTTTATCAACAACCTCTTGAAATCCATCCTCCTCGAACCAAGAATGAAAATTTTTAAATGGAATCGGGCCATAATCAATTTTCTGTTAATATAACATGATAGGGTGATGATCCGACCACCTTCTTTCAAGAACAATAGCATTAAGATTAGAGCATATGTCACCAAAATCTTGAGAAATAAAGAAACGATCCAATTTACTCATTTTAGATCCCATTTTGTTTCTCCAAGTGAATCAACGAGCCCCTAAAGTAACTTCGAGGAAACCTTCATTGTCAATAAATCTATTAAAACTTTATGCTTCAGTAACCGAGAATCTAGAACCAAACCGATCTTCAGGAACCCCCACTTTGTTAAAATCCCCAAACATGATGTATTTACCAGGGTGACTATCTTTGAAATGCCTTACTTCATCCCATACTTGAGATTTAGCGTTGGCATCTTAAGGAGCATATATGTTTATCATGAAACATAATTCATCACTCCCAACCCAAAATCCTTCCACAATGACGTAACTAGTGCCACAGAATATATTACGCTTGATGAACACAGCTGGATCCCAAGTCGATATTATCCTACCAGAGAAGCCTTTAGAAGAGCTACAAGCAAAATCAAAATAAAAGTTACCCCACATAGATTTTATTTTAAAAGGCTCTATATTTTCCATCTTCGTTTCTTGAATACCTAGAAAAGTAATTCCGTGACGATAGCAAATTCTCCTAATCCAACGTCTTTTACTAGCCTTTCCCACCCCTTGTGTATTAAGGGATAGAATATTCATTTGAACACCTTTTTATCACCAATACATTCTTTCAGTCAATGTAATTTTTTTCACAACCTTCCATATCATAACCCATACTTCCACCATCTACAATCATTTGATGTAAATCACCCAGTAGTTTATCTCAACGTTGAATTCTTGATAAGGTTCTCAATTTAGATCTAACAAAAGTTGTGGAGCATTTAGAATGAGACCCCCTGCTATCTGATTCAGTCTCATCGCTGTTATTTTTACTCTTAGTCGGGGTATTCTGTTTCTTCAAGAATTCAAACCTGGGGGGTAGCTACCATGTTCAGAATATGCTTGAGTATTATTATTCGCCTGTTCATCTAGCATAACTTTTTCATCTTGTGGAATATCTTGATCTGCCTCAACATTCAATTCTATTTTCTCTTCCATATTTGTAGTTTTTCTCACCCTTAATTTTATCAGATGGCATTCCTTTTTCAGCCTCAAAGATAGTGTCTGCAATGAAATCCTCCCCTTCAATATCACTATCAATCATATTATTGTTTGAATCCATATCAGAATTCTCCAACCCACCTCTACCACTTTCACTTTGATCATTACAGTCAATTGTTTCCAACCAGGTTTGAACTTCATGGACTCGAACAATATATCCTACCCCTTCAATTAGGAGCGCCACCGAGTCCATAATGATATATTTATGTTTAGTAGCAATGCAAATACATTTCCAACTTAAATTACCTTCAAACTCATCTTTAAAGAACATAAATCTTCCCCAATGGTCCACAATTTTTTATATGCATTTGGTCCCCATGCATACAAAGGCAGGCCATCAAGTTCAATCCAAACCATCCGATCATCAACTACAATTTTTTTTGTTACATGTTGGATTTCCTTAAAAACATCTTTAGCCATGCCATTCTTTTGAAACGAGCGACACGATTCAGTGGATCCAAACTCTATCCATACCCACAAACCCCCCACATGCTTAATCATAATGTTAGAAAATCCTTCATTATTACATAACCTGTATAGATGGGGCATGGAATCAACATCTCTAACCTTCGCCAATAACATATTTGTTGTATCATCAATATTAATTAGATCTATGGTTTCTAATTTTATCTTATGGTTGCGAACTGATACCGAATTGGAATCTCCCTTCCCAGACACGACATCTGCATAAGAATTACTCTTTTGCCTCACTGGAATGTGGCTATTTAACGAATTCTATTGACCGATCGGCTTTTTTGATATTATTCTTCTTAAGACGTTGAAATCTGGCCATCGATACAAACATATGAAAATTACCGATCCATAGTTGGGATAGTCTTCTGACCATTCGATCGGCGTCCTCCACACCAATGAAACGTACAAATCCAAACCGTTCTTCAACTTTTGACAGTTTATGTGCGATATAAACAACAACAATTTTACCTTATTCCGCAAAGATCTGCCATAATTCTTTCGAAACCACCTTTTTAGGGAAGCTTGTAACGTAGAAAGTGGTAGCCAATCGATCGACTTCGTGCCCTTATGGATTAGTAATGTTTTTATTCAAGTTTCTAGGTTATGTATTAGATGCATGGTTTTTCGTTTTCCATATCCATATGATCTCATCAGTGTTCTTTCGATTATTAAATTGTGATTCCATTAACCCCTATAATCCTTAGATCCCCCATCCCACCCTCCAGTGAAGAAGAGAGACGAACAAAATGGCCGGAATTTGAAAGTCAGAAAGACGACAGGGAAACCCTAACGGGCTTATTGTTGACAGTGTCTTCTATATGTAAGCACTTTAACATAAGCATTTCAAACGCCTTCACTACACATACATAAGTTAGATATAAGTTAAACGAAAAACACCTAGAATTTGAGTTAGTGTACATTTGCAAATTTTATCATTGAAGACAACTTAAAAGAGTACATTTGCAAAGACGCTGTGAAATTGCGTTAGTGTACATTTGTAAAGTTGAGTTTTCACTTTTTTCATTGTAACAAATAAAAACCAACAAATTATTACTATAAATTTGTCAAACTTCAAAGTGCTCGTCACACTAGATATAAGTAGAATCACATATGCATGAATTAAATAAACATCTGAATATTAACAGCAAACATTGAGGTCTTAACTACTACCATAAAAGTTATAGATAAATATAAATTGGACCGATGGTGCAAAACTAACTGCATACAGCAACAACACATAGATGTTGCGAGACGAGATTGAATTACTATGCGATAGAAAGTTTAATAAGAACGTCTAATAATAGTGTACAACTGAATTTCTACAACTTGATATGTAAAAAGATATTTAATAAGGATCCAAACAAAGGGAAGACATCATAACACCTTAACTAGAAACATGATAAATGTTCACATAAGCTAACTAATAAGAAAAACGATATTTTTTTGCGACACAGTTTGCTTGCAATATCATATCTTATATTCGGACTTGGTGAAGCCTCCATTTAAGGTTCTATGAAATCTTGTTAATCACGAATCTGTAAACTACTAAGAAATAGCCATTGTTACCCACGATCAAATTCTGGCTAAAGAGAAGGTAAAATGTTTATTGAAAAGTTAAGTGGGTTTTAGAGTGAGAAAAATGCATTCAATGCGTGATACCTAGTTTACGAGAAGAGGAATGCTAAAACCACACTATTTTTACAAACAAATTCTCACACCATGATATGACAATCAATTATTGGTATTGAAAACAAGAAAGATAAAATATAGTAAAAGATAATTGGTCCATTACATTTGCCACATCATGGTGTGGGAATATGTTTGTAAAAATGGTGTGGTTGTAACATTCCTCGAGAAGAGAAGTCATTTGGTAGTTGGAATTTATAGTGTTAATGATTTTGTCTTGTTCATTGGATTGTGAGTCGCGAAATGGTCTTTTACCCAATTGATATGAGTATGTGTCCCTTTTTAGCCTAGGTATGAGTGTCTCTTATTGTCTCGAGGCCGGAACGTCGGTGTAAACTTTAGCTAAAAAAAAGAATTGCCATGTTTTATATTTACCACAACACGAGTATTTTCATTGTTAGAATTATCGATATGAGTGGACTAATAAATCTATGGGTGAGCATCAGGTCAAACGCGGACCAGACCGAAAAAACCAGGCCGGACCGAGACCGATTTAGCCGAAAACCACAGACCGAGGACTGGACCGAATGTGTCAGGTCCGGTCCGGTTCATCGGTCGGTTCGGTCCGAGAAGGCAAAATGGTCGGTTGTACGTAAGACTGGACCGGACCGAGGACCGAACATGAGGTAAATTGTAGACCATGGACCGGACCGAAATATGTTCTATCCGGTTTGAGCCGATTTCTCGGTTCGGTCCAGTTTGCAGTCCATTATGCTCACCCTTAAATGAATCTTAAGAGCTTCACACAATAAACAATAATGCGCGTGATATGGCGGTTTCTTAAATGAATCTTAAGAAAAATGGAGGGCTTGGTGTTTCTAGTTTATTTGCTCTTAATCGCGCGCTTCTTTTCAAATGGATATGACGGTTTATTTCTAATGGTTCTTCTTTATGGTCCCGACTTATAACAACTATTCATGGAGTTAAAGGGGCGATCGACTTTGCGCATAAATCATCCAGAAGTTCTCTTTGGCTTGATATCATTCGTGAGTTTCAAAATTTATCTAATTCAGGTGCCAATCTTTTCTCTCTTGTGAAAAAAAGTCGGTAATGGTGAGGTGACATCATTTTGGGATGATATATGGACAGCAGACACTTCTTTGAAGCTCTTGTTTCCGAGATTACATTCGATGGATCTGAATAAATGTTGTAGTGTGGTTGTTAAGATGAGAGACTCGTCTCTCGTTTCTTCTTTTAGGAGACCTCCTCGGGGTGGCGTTGAGGAAGAGCAGTTGTGGCTACTTGAAGACATTATTTCTTCCGTTGTTCTTTCCCATTCTAGTGATAGATGGATTTGGAGGCTCGACTCTTCAGGTGATTTTTCGGTTAAATCGACTCGTAATTATATAGATGATTCCTTTCTGCCTAAGTATGAAGCTCCTACTAGATGGATTGGTTCTATTCCTATTAAAGTTAACATTTTTGCTTGGAAAGTCTGTTTGGATAAGTTGCCCACGAGATTGAACCTTTCTCTTCGTGGTCTCGATATTCCTTCGATTCTTTGTCCTATTTGTTTTGTTGCTGGGGAATCTTCTGCACATTTACTTTTTTCTTGTGATTTGGCTCGTCAACTTTCGAGCAAGGTTTCTAGATGGTGGGAAGTTGATTTTCAAGATTTTCATTCGTATGGCGATTGGCTTTCTTGGTTCAAAAATCTCCGTTTATCCAAGGGGCTTAAAGATATCTTTGAAGGTGTTTGGTACGTTACTTGGTGGGTTATTTGGAAATTTCGTAATCAAGTCTTGTTCGGGAGTAATCAACCGCGTTTGGACATTCTCTTTGATGAGATTACTCGGCTTTCATTTACTTGGTGTTCTAGTCGTTGTACTTCTTTTAATATTGATTGAACCACTTGGATTAAAAATCCTAGTTCCTTTAGTTTGTAATCTTTTCTAACTCCTTGCTAGTTTTTTATAAAATTGGTCGTTAAAAAAAACAATAGTGCGCGTGAATGATGATGAAGATTAATGTCTTAAGAATGACACATGGCTCTTAAATGACTTTGTAATTAATGCCAACAACTTATTTGACTTAAGAATGGTTATTTGTTTGAATTATAGGCAAGTTAAGCTTGTTTTATCTTACCAAAGTTGACCGACATTTTTTACAAAATTAATAATATTGTGAGATGATCAACAACAAGGTTTTTAACCCGCGCTCCGCCGCGGTCCGCTCGGAGCGCGGTCCGCAGCGAAGCGCAGTGTATTAGATTTGATTATTTCTTTTCCTGATACCATGAATCCTTGATAAGAGGTAAAGAATCGGTTAAAGAACCGAAAAACTAAATTATATGATGGACGGAGTTGCAAGCTTGGTAAACCTGTAACAAATAATGTTGTTGTAACGAAGTAGTAGTATGCAGCCGATAATAGTAGCATCCAAATTAGAAATTGCACGGCTTATACACGTTTTCAATTCCCGCACGTTTGCGGTTCTTACTCGAGCAATTATCTTATTTAACAAACGAAATATAATCTTACAAAATCTTGAATTATAAGTACAAAACAATAGGAGATAATGTAGAACAATATGAAACATTCGTATGGCGAGCCCAAGATGACCAAAAGTCACTAAGTCCGGCTATCTCCAGATTCTCTCATTCTGTGGTTTCACCATGTTGTATACGTGTCAAGAACTCGGAAATGGACTCTCCAAGCCATATGTTCATGCTAAAAACTATTACTTGACCAACTTGTGACCCACAATTTCACTTCATATCACTCTTCCATGGCTATCTGCAAAAAAAAAAATCAGATTCTCCACATGCCAACCGCTCTAGAACTGATTTTCCATCCTTGTACTTTTGGTTTTAATGTTTCTTTTCATTTTATTACGTGATAAAAGCCAAAAAAAAGTATCTACAATAAAGACTTAAATCAGTGATAAAAATCCAGATTATAAAAGATGAATAGCTTCAACTATTATATAATATCACAATCAGATGGTTTTCAGAAGTTTTAGGCTTTCGACTATCATTACTTTGATCACTATGTATCTTGATGCAAATGGCACAATTTTGGCTTTAGTGGAAAACTACCACAATATTCTTAATGCCATGAGAAACCTTATTTGAAAATTCAATGTTTTTAAGACAAAAACTGACCAACACGTTTTGACCCATTTGACCCACCCTTTAGCAACCTCTAACTCAAATTAAACATGCAAAAACTAATGAGCATACATTTTCTTTGCGCCTCCCTTTTCCGAAAAACAGTAGAAATTAAGCCCAACTTCTTTATCTTTCTATTCTGACAAACAACCGTCCACCCTCCTTCTGCCGCATACTTTTCTCTTTATTTATTTTCCTGCACATTTCATACATTTAACTCCGTAAAATGGAAAAAAATTCGAAGACAACACAAAACAAAGACAGTTGTTTGACATATGTTTGTATACGACGGTGCATCAATGAGCACATTGCCTCTAAGTCTGGTCTCTAGCCACTCATATTCAGATCAACAACTAACATTTCAAAGTGTTAAGTCAAGATTCAAATTACATACAATTTTTTCTTTTCTGACATATCTTTCAGCATTATAATTACAACATCATAAAAGTACATGTAGAAAACAATAATGCAAGTAATGCAACTGATTATTAAAGGGGTCATCATAGCGCTCCTGGTGTTAGTCAAATAAGTATTGTTGGTCCTTTAAACTGAATGGATCTTTGCAGCCTATAAAGGATGATAGCCAAGATGTATAAATACAATTGACTATATAGAAACAATGACTATGAATACTATGTGTTAATGCGGAATCTTAACACAGGTACTAAGAAGAACAATGAACAACTGAATAACAACTTTATTAATGTGTTCTTGAGGATTACAGATTGCTAACTATGATATTGTATATGATTTGCTAAGCTTGTGTATTTGTCTGTAATCGTATGTTATCTCTTTATCTAACTATGCTAATCAGGATCCTTTTATAGTCTAAGGATAACCCAAAAAGGCTTACATATCTTTTTCTTAAATATCTCATAAATATCTTTTAAATATCTTCTCAACGGTACTAACTAACTTTCTACTAACGGTACTAACTAACTAGCAGTACTTAATACTTTGTACTGTCGGTACTAAGTATAACTG
>BQNB010140602.1:0-13508 GCA_026074375.1 Tanacetum coccineum | reverse complement strand
GGTTCTGGTTGGATCATAGGACTAATACCTAACCTAACCACCTTATGACTTCAGAATCGTCGTGAATTAAGATGTTGTTGGGTATAAGATCGTAACCATAAAACCTTTTTCAAAGAGTATAAAGCACTTTGAGTCGTTTAGATCACTTATTATTTTTAAGATTACATTTTAATTACATTTCTCCCCTTATTTTAAATACTAATTCACTTAGTCTTTGAAATACCATGTAATTTAAAATTTGTCTCGAAAAAGCTGTGGGTAGAAAATGTTTCAGCATGAATTATGTGAAACTTTTTCTTCTTGCTCCCCCTCAATTTTACATATGTTTGACACCAAAAAAATGATATATAAAATTGAGGTTGAGGTAGTGTTGAGCACACAATAATAAAAGATTATGAATGTCATTGAAGAATTCTTGAAAAAATGTGCTCAAACACTGGATCATCTTATAACATACAATCTATTGAGTAGTCATTATTATTACTGATTTGTTACTAAGAGATTTTTAATAATGTTTTGAATACATAATAATTGTCATGAGAAGATGTATCTAAAAACATTAAAACTTTGTTTTTTGAAAAAAAATCCCCCTCAAACATTGACTCATTTTGAAAATGACACAAATGTAGAAGAATTGTCTTGTAAAACTTTATGAGGGATGGAGTGTTGAACACACAATTTTGAAAGATTTTAATTTGTCATTGAGAAATTCTTAAAAAATTATGTTCAACAGTTTGAAAAACGTCATGTTATAAGACTTCTCTTCTAACGTTAAAGATAAGCGCACTGAAACATACACTCTCCTTTGTCGTTCGGGTCCGAGTTGCAATCTGAGAGCGATTACAAGTCATAAAGAAAAACAGAAATGACATGTTTTGAAAGCATTTGAACTCTTGCTCGAACTTCATTTACACGCTCGTGTTGATGTTAATTAACATTTCTAGGTACGTAAATGTTACCGATTCTAAGAGACATGTCGAAAAGATTCTTTTTGGAATTTTTGATTTTCTGATTTTGTATTTTCTTTTTGAAATTTTATATTTTTGTATTTGGTTTTATAGGTTTTATATTTTTGTATTTTGCTTTTCTCGAAATTATTTACAAGTCGATGTTTGAAGAATATATCAAGCAGATTCATTTGCCAGAACCTCCAGTTCTGCTAGAGTCAAACATTTCATACCAATTCATATGACAAGATACTGAAATCTATCTTCGGGTAAGGCTTTAGTAAACACATCAGCTAATTGGTATTCAGTTCTGACAAAGTACAATTCAAGTATACCATTTTCAATTTGTTCCTTGATAAAATGGTAGCGAGTATGGATGTGCTTGGTACGGGAGTGATGCACGAGGTTGCATGAGATTGCTATGGTTGACTAAGAGTCACAATACAATGGTATTTTGTTGTAGTTGAAGCCATAATCCTTAAGTTGTGTCCTCATCCACATTACTTGAGCACAACTTGCAGATAACGCCACGTACTCGGCTTCTGCTGATGACATTGCAGTGCAGTCCTGCTTCTTTGACATCTAGCTGACTAACTTATCACCTAGGAATTGTATTCCTCCAGAAGTGCTTTTGCGAGTATCAAGACATCCGGCATGGTCGGCATCTAAAAAAGCTGTTAGTTCAAAGCCAGAATCCTTCGGATACCAAAGTCCCATGTTAATGGTTCCCTTTAAGTATCGAAAGATCCTTTTAACCTCTTTGAGGTGTTTTTTAGTCGGTCTTGCTTGATAACGTGCACAATAACATATTGCTTGCACTATGTCTGGTCTACTAGATGTCGGATACATGAGTGACCCAATTTTACTACGGTAGTTACTTTGGTCTACGAGTTTTCCACTCAAGTCTGCATCCAGTTTAGGTTTAGTAGCCATTGGTGTACCAACGCTATCGCATTTATCCATACCATGTTTTTTAAGTATTTTTAAAGCATACTTGGCCTGGTTGATAAAGATACCTCGTGGGAATTGGTGGATCTGAAGTCCTAAAAAGAATTTCATTTCCCCAATTAAGGACATCTCAAATCTACTTTGCATTAATTTTTCAAATCTTTTAGAAAATTTTGGGTTTGTAGACCCAAAAATAATTTCATCGACGTAAATTTACACAAGTAGAATGTCCTCCCTATATCTTATCATAAATAGAGTAGGGTCAATGGTACCTTTAGTAAAACCTTTGGACATCAAGAAATTTGAGAGTTCATCATACTAGGCTCTTGGAGCATGCTTTAATCCATATAGAGCTTTCCTTAGACGGTAAACTTTCTCTGGATGATCAGGATTAATGAACCCATCTGGTTGTGCAACATAAACCTCCTCCTTTAGTGGACCATTAAGAAATGTTGTTTTCACGTCCATCTGATAGATTGGAAAAGACTTGTGTGTAGCATATGCGATGAAAATCCGAACAGCTTCCAATCGAGAAACTAGAGCAAATGATTCCTCGAAATCAATACCATCTTCCTGAGCATATCCCTTAGCTACAAGTCGTGCCTTATTACGAATTACAGTTTGATCTTCATCCTTTTTGTTCTTCCATAACCATTTTAGCTTGATTACAGTTTTGCCAAATGGCTTGTCGACGAGTTTCCAGACTTGTACTCTGTCAAATTGATGAAGCTCTTCCTGCATTGCCTCGATCCATGCAGAATCAGCCATTGCTTCCTTAATGTTTTTTGGTTCAGCAGTACTCACGGTGAGCGCAAACATACACATTTCAGGATCTGTTGCAAGTTGTCGTCTTGTTTGCACTGGCTTGGATGGATTTCCACGAACTTGCTCTAGCGGGTGATCTTTGGTCCATCGGTATTTGGAATCGTGTGGTTGATAGAAGGTATGCATATTTAAATTAGCAATATTGCGTGAGGAAGACTCAACAATTTCTCGTACCAGTGTACATAAAGGATTGATAAGTTCATCTTGTTGAACTGTGTATTTGTTGCTTGATTATAGTTGTTTTCCTCAGCATTAACATTTTTAGTTGGAGTTGTTGGTTCTGTTGAAGATTGAATATTCGTTGTAGGTGGTGTGTCTTGTTGTTTAGAATTGTTGGTGGGAGAAGAAGACTTATTGACACTTGAAGTACATATAGTGAAAAATTCATCGTACAGAGGACCGAATAGAATATCCAACTCTTGTTGTGACGGAGCTGTTGTATCTGCTGAAGGAGAAACATTTTGTAGTTGGAGCGCGGGGCCAAAGTTGTCATAATCTAACTCCTTTTGTTGTTGGAGAATGAGGCCTAAAGTGTTATTATCAACAGACGTCTCTTGTCGTTGGGGTGCGAGGCCTGAACTATTTTGATTAGACGTCATTGACATCTCTTTGATCTCATTGAATCTAAGATGTATGGATTTAACTATAAATCGGGTTCTCTTGTTGTAAACTCGATATCCCTTGGACTGAGTGGAGTATCCCACCAAAATGCACAGATCCCCTTTTTCTTTCATCTTGTCAAGATTTTCACCATCTCTGATTAAGTAACAGGTGCAACCAAAGATGTGAAGGTGTCTAATTGAAGGTTTCCTGTCATTGATGATGTGATATGTCGTTTTCTCATGTGTCGGGATTATGATTGATCTGTTTTGAGTATAGCATGCGGTTGCAATTGCTTCAGCCCAAAAGAACAAAGGAAGTTTAGAAGCTAAAAGCATCGTTCGAGCAGCCTCAACCAAAGTATGGTTTTGTCTTTCGACAACGCCGTTCTGTTCAGGTGTTCAGGGAGTAGATGTTTGATGCTCAATTCCTTCTTCTTTGAAATATGCATAGAGTGTCTTATTTAAGAACTCTATGCCTCTGTCAGTTCGAACAAAAATCACTGGAGCTTGAAGATTGCGTTGAATCATCTTGAGAAAATCTTTTAGAACTTCTGGTGTTTCATCCTTGGATTATAGAAATAGAGTCCAAGTATATCTGGAGTAGTCGTCAACAATTACCAGAATGTATTTTTTCCATTTATGCTTTCAACCCGCATTGGACCACATAAGTCCATATGAAGCAAATTTAACTGTCTTTTTAACTTGGAACAGCCTTTGTCTTGAATAAACTTCTTTTTGCTTTACTCACTTCACAAGAGGAACATAGTTGATCCTTGAAATATTTCAACTTAGGTAAACCAATCACGATATCCTTCTTTGAAAGCAAGTTGATGTAGTCGAAGTTAAGATGAGAAAGTCTTCGATGCCATAACCATGCTTAAGTTGGCGAGGCTTTAGCCATGAAATAGATTGAAGTTGATGAACTTGTTTCTTGAAGAGAAATTTTATAGAGATCAGATCTACTATTACCAGTTAGTAAATTGTTTCCCTGAAGATCTCTAACAAAACAAGTAGATTTCCGAAAAGCAGCCTCTAAATCCGCATCACAAAATTGACCAACTGATAAGAGATTATGATTGAGGCCTTCGACATAATAAACCTTGTTGATCGTGATATTTCCTTGAACCAAATCTACATAAACAAGAATTAGAGCAAATTGATCATTGCCAAAACGAACGGTACCCAGATATTTTTCAATAAAATTACACAGCAGCTTTAGATTACCAGTCATATGCTTTGTGCATCCAGAGTTAATAATGAATAGGATGAGTTGAACAATCTACAAGAGAATTATAGGACGATAGAACACTTGATAAATTGGATCTTAAAGTATTTGTGATTTTCAAGACGTTAGTTATTCTAGATGCATTATTTATTGTTGGACTAATACTTGTGTCCACATCTTCTTTCCTAACTTTAGGCACCCATTTCATTTGTGTCTTAGGAACCTATTTATATCCTGATGGGCATTGTTGTGTTATCCACCATTTTCATGCCTTACTAGTTTTCTCATAAAGCATCCTATAGTAACTCTTGGATTTCTGGATAGTGGATTCTGATGCAACTGTTTTCTTAGGGGATGTTGCAACATATTTGTTCGCTTGACTTTTGAGTTTTCTAGTACTAATAGGCACTACTTTATGCTTCTTAGTTCTGGCATTTACATCATGGATAAATTTAGAAACACAAGCATCATGATTCGAATTAAACACACATTGTCCACAAGTAGCACAAACAACATTAACATTCAAAGTTCTGGATTTTAAACTGTCATGACACGTAGTTACAGACCTTGTTTTCTTAGAAATACTAGAAATCCTATGGTGGTCTTCTACTTCAATCTTCTTGAACTTCACTTGACTATTGTTTGGCATGACCTTATCTTTTATTTGAGTGCTCTTAAGCTATGGTCTGCTAACATTAGTTCTGTGAATTACTCCTGTAGAGGTAGACACGCGAGGATTAGTATTCCTAGAAGTCTGAGGCAACTGAGGTGCTCTAGTTTATGTTGTCCTAGTGTCAATTTGATACATGCCTGGTTTAATCACAGTTGTGTTTCTTACAGCTTGCCTTACTGTTTGAGGCAAAATCCGTGTAATGACTGGTTTTAATAAACCCTATGGCACATTAGTTTTGGGAACCGACTTTGTCTTTGAAAAACTTTTCCTCTCAAGAGAGTCTGAAAAAGGAGTCGGTTCTTTTTAAAACACTAAACCGCTACTAAACTTTTGCCAAACCGTTGTTGACTAGTCAAATGGACAGAGTAACGTTTAGAGAAGCCATGAGAAAGTATAAATCGCTGCTACACATGTTAGTAAACCGCTATGTAGTGGTTTAATCAAACCACCATCTAAGATATTGAGCAAACCGCTTGTTTAAAAAGATCAAACCGCTGGACGAAAGTTGGGACCACAAGTAAACTGCTGCTAGTACTTGGTTTTGTTCTTTTGCTAAATAACAACTAACAAACAAAACAAATTGTACTCACACCTCCAAACCGCTATTAGGAACTTCAAAACTTAAAAATAAGCTTCAAAAGAATCGAATAAACATAAAAAATCAAACCAAATAAGCTAGCAATTCTCTAGAATAAGCTATGACCATTTATAACAAGGAAAGTACATGACTTTTTCTAGTTTCCAACCGTGACCAAAGTAAATAAGCTTGAACCAAACCGTGACCAAATGAGCTTTAAATAAACTAGTTTCCAAAGTAAATAAGCCATGAATTCATTAACCTAATAAGCTATAAGAGATAAATAAGAAAATACAAGCTTTTATCCAATAAGCTTACATCCTATGTAAGCCGTTAGCTTATAAGCTTAATAATATGCTACGAATTAAGCTAGAGAACCACAAAAACAAACACCTATCTACCTGAGGCGTCTGATACTACATGTAAACCGTATAATCACTTACACTTCATATTTGAATACAAGAAAATAAGCTAGGAGATGAGAAGAACTTTTAGAGAAAGAAAGTAGAGAGAGAAATGTGATGGTGGATTGAAGTAATTGAACAATATTATGTCTTACACAAAATGAACAACCAACCCTTCTCCATTGTGGAGAATGGGTATTTATACTACCTAGCAAATACTTAGACGCCTAGGATAGTAACATAGGCCGGGCTCGGGATTACTTGGGCTTTAGCCCATAACACGTGACTAATTAGCTTACATAAATGAGCCTATTTACCCTTTCTAGCCTATTATAACATATAATTAAGTAAAGACCGAGCTTCCATGATTAGTAGCGGAGCTTTCTTGTTCGACTCAATATTTTGAGGCTAACAGATTTTGTGACTAAACTACCAAGAACGACAAAGAAGCACGATGCAATTTGGGACATAGTGGATTGATTGACGAAGAGTGCTCATTTTATCCAAATCCAAGAAAATATGCCCGTTCATAAGTTAGCAAAAATATACATCAACGAAATAGTCGCACGTCATGGAGTACCCGTTTCTATTGTTTCAGATAGAGATGGACGCTTTACTTCTAATTTTTGGCGAGAATTTCATGAAGAGTTAGGTACAAAGTTGCATATGAGTACGGCATTTCATCCTCAAACGGGAGGTCAAAGTGAACGGACGATTCAAACGTTGGAGGATATGTTACGAGCATGTGTAATTGACTTTGGAGGTAATTGAGATGATCATCTACCCTTAGTAGAATTTGCTTATAACAATAGTTACCAGACAAGTATCAAAATGCCACCGTAAGAAATGCTCTACGGTAGAAAGTGTTGAACATCGGTATGTTGGGAAGAAGTGAGATGTAGAGAATTAGCAAGCACGGATGTGGTTTTAGCGATAACGGAGAAAATAGAGATTATTCGAGAAAGGTTGAAGGCGGCACAAGATAGGTGGAAGAGCTACGCCGACATTAGAAGGAGGCCGATTGAATTTAATGTAAAAGATTTCGTTATGTTAAAAGTATCACCGTGGAAAGGTGTGTTATGGTTTAAGAATAAAGGAAAACTTAGCCCGAGGTTTATAGAACCGTTTAAGATTTTGAAGCGAGTTGGAGAAGTGGCTTATGTTTTAGAATTACCCAAAGAAATGAGATGTATTCATAGTACTTTTCATGTATCCTACTTAAAGAAGTGTTTAGCGGATGAGTCAAGTGTGATCACTTTAGACAATGTAGAGATTGATCTGGAGATAACCACCTGAGAAGAACCCATAGCAGTTTTAGGAAGAAAATCAAGACAACTTCGTAACAAAGAAATTCCGTTAGTGAAAGTACAATGGAATCATCACAAGGGCACAAGCATTAGGTGTGATTTAGAAGAGAATATGAGGATTAGGTATCCTCACCTATTTCAAGAGTAGACTTTGATGATGAAATATCGTTTAAGGGGGTGAATTGTAACACCCGTAGCCCGATGAAGTATTATTTAATAATATAAATAATAATAACTAATTGTTTAGAATGTGTTTTATAAGAAATTGGTAAAGTTATGAGCTAGAGATAAAATAATTGTAAAACTATTTAAAGATAAATGCCTAAAGTAGGAAGAGTAGGACTTGAGGGACTAGAGTGGCCAATAGGCAAACTTAATAGCTTAAATATCAAGTACTAGACATAATCCTGGACATTCCAGAATTTGCTAAGTGTGTGAGGTGTTTGTGGTTTTGGGTCAACATCACCAAGAAGAAGAAAAGAAAATTTAGGGCTTTTGATTAATTAGGGTAATTGAATAAGTAAGAAGGATAATCAAGTTGGTAGGAGTCGCTAATTGCATTCCCTTTATCAAGTAAGTAATTGTCTAATTTCAAGAATTAGGGTTTATGTTATGATTTTAGGTATAAGGGTTAAAGGTAATTAATTTTTATCGTCAACACAAGATCTTAGTTGTTATTAGGGTTAATCTCCTTATAGGTAGCAAAAAGAAGGATCAAGCTTTGAGTTCAAGTAGAAAGTTTAGAAGTAAAATCAAGGTAAGTATATTGACTAATTTGTTAATGTTTTATAATGCTTATCGTATTCTTACTAGCTTTTAGTGATCCTATAGAGCAGTTAGTATTAGACATTTATGGATCCTCTACTTCATGATGTATATGAGTGTGAAAATTCGTTACTTAGCTTGCTAGTGCATACTCCTCTCGCCATAATTTAGTGATGTAGCCGTGTACTGTTTCACCCCACACCCTTTAGCGAGACTAGACCCACCCCTAACACGCACACATCCTCATCAGCGCTGTCCCCCCCACCCCCCGCCCCCGCCCCACCCCAGGCTCTCCGGCCCGTCCGTCGCTTTTACCGGGTACCGTTATTAATGTATTATTATACTCTTGATATGTTTCTAGCTAGTTAATAACAAAGTTTTAATTTTGATCGATTATGTTGATTTATTTATATACTCACTAAGCGTTTTGCTTACGTACTGTAGTTGTTATGGTTTTTTGTTAGGATCAAATTTGGTGTTGATTAAAGGTTTAAGGAGATGAAATAGCTTGGCCTTATTGTAGTAGAAATTTTGGATTTGGTAAAGTAGAGGGTCTACCTTGGGATCAAGGAAATTCGTGACATGTGATGTTGAATTTTGGATTTTTGTTTGATTGAAAGTTTGTGAATTCAGCTACCCGAGTGTCGATTGTTGTTTTGGGTATATTTCTCATGTTAATTCTTGGGTCATCCTTATTTTGGAGTCTCAATATTGCAGTCTTATTGTCTTGTGTTTAGTTTTGTATGGGTCAAGTCTATGCTAAGAACAATGTAGTTAGCACTTTGATGTAGATACTTAAAGGGGTGTTTGGTAATCAACTAAATCTAACTATTTCAAATGTTATGGGTTTTGATGTTGTATGGTCAGATTTTAGATGTTATGGTAATGTCATAACACCCTTTAGTTAAGAGTGCGCATGTATGAAAATTACAAGTTTGTGTAATGGGTCAATTCGGAGTTTTGTAGTGAATTTTGACCTGTTATGGTTAAACATGTCTTCGTGTAATGAAAACGTTGAAACTTTATATTTTTATAAGCTTTATGATGTTATGGTAAATTCTGGAAAGTTTTATGAAATATCGAGTTAGGGAAGTCAGTTTTCCAGAAACAAAAGCATTTTAGTTTGATCAGACAGCACGAGCCGCCCGGCTAGATCTCCAGCCGCCCGGAGATTTCTCCAGGTTTCCGAATTTTGTTTTTGACGTAAAATCTAAACCGTAAAGAGTTACAAGTTGTTCCATATATCGTTGAAAAGCTTATTGGGTCTACTTTATGATAATAATACTTCCAAGTCAAATGGTAATGTAATTTTATCAGTTTGTTAAGGAATGACATAAGGTCATTCTATGTCTTACGTTTTTATAAAAGTTTTAAATTTTGTGGTCATTTTGAGTCTGGAAAAGGATCGTTTCAATTGGGTAAGTCTTTTACTTATCCTACAAGTATTAGGATTATGTATCTTTTATTATAAATAGGGCATTAGGGATGTAACTTTCATTATGTTGAATGATAATTAATATTGATTAGCATAATCAATTGGGATGTTGGTTTATCTCATTAATATAAACCATCAGGGGGTCGGTTTATCCCATTAATATAAACTATCTATCTCGTATTCTTCTTTTTGTCTCTATATCGAATCTGGTTCATATAAAAAATGTTGCCCTTTTTGAACAGATATATTAAATTCAGGATCATCATTAATTGTACCTCAGAGATTCATTCTAGATCATAGGTTAGACTATTTTCCTCTTCAGTGTCTGAATGTATCTCACTCAACATAATCATGAATAATCATGAAGCTTTTAACTATAGATCATCTTCTTCTTCTCCTGCTGCTACTTCTGCCATTAAGTTGTATTCTTCTGGGTCAACCAGAATTCCTGACTCATCTTTCTTAGCTAGCAGCATCTATTGCTTGTAGAGGTTAGAGTCTATTTTCCTTAGTTATGTAGTGCAGTTCCTTGCAATGTGCCCAATCTCCTGACATTTGTAGCATTTTGGCCCTGTAGGTTCAATACCATTTCCATTGTTCCTAAAAAACCTTGTTCCCGCATTATTCACACCTTTTATAGCATTATTCCTAGAATTCCCAACAGACTCAACGTTAACAATGGTTCTCGTATTCATCTGTCTTCTTGGTACAACATGTGGTTCAGGTTGCTCAATGTTGCGGTTGTCGTAAGGGACTTCTACAAGAAGTTTTACAACTCCCTAGGCAGTATACCTAATGGTTGTAGTGTAGTATAGGCAAGACTCGGGGGGTTGTTATTGTTCTCTAGGAGAATAGGTTGGAAAGGCTTGATCACGATCTAACAGAATTCTAAGGGTTGAGAGAAGAATTTTTTTGTGTTTTTATGTTTATAGGAAAGCAGGTAAATCATGTATTTGAGAGATTGGTTGGTTTTAGCTATTAAACTAAATATAAACTAAGCTACAGATGATAACAATATAATAAAAGATTGTGTTTATTTAATCATGTATTACTCCCTAGATTGCTTCTCCTAGTGTTGTTGCTTTGTCACACTTGTGATGATCTATGTAATTATTTCCTAAGTTATGAACGAATTACACGAACCCACCGTCTATTTAATATTCCGTTAAGACAACGCACAAGTAAGGTAGTATGAAGACTATTACAAGGCCCCTAAAAGTATATTAAATGCATTTGTATATATAGGAAACTCGCTATGACGGTGTTGCGTTTTAATCGTGACGCCATCATGAATAGAATATTCTAGATAATGGGTTGGGTCGTGCATTCAGACGCCGTCTTAAGATCTTGTGACGCCGTCTTGAGATGGGTTGTGACGGCGTCACGTGTAATCTGTGATGCCGTCTCCAGCTTCTGAGTAGAAATTCTTAAGAGATGTTGGTGTAGGTTCGTAGTCTTGTCCGTTTCTTCTCCAAATGAGCCCAAGTCATGTGTATTTCCTCCAAATGCCTTCCAAATGCTGAATACCTAAAAAGGAATGATTAAGTACCTATTTTGGGCATAAATACACGATTTAGGGGGTTAAACGACCCTGGAAAAGTGTATAAAATGACACCTCATCACTCAACTAGCCTCAATCTTGTTTTTGATAAAATTGTTGTTTATGGCTCTCTGATAAAATTGTTGGACAACATTAGTCAACATTGCCATTGCTCTTGTCACACCCGGTATTGGATCATTCAGAACAATTTCTGGTTCGAAGCTAGCTTTGACTTGAGCGGTTGGAGTACTTAATTCATAAATGTTGCTACTTCTGCTTGAAGCATAATCGATCAGTGCACTTTGTTGTGTAGAAAAAGGCTGTCGTGGTGAAAAGCTTTGTGAAGTGTTAGGTTGTTGTGGTAAATATCCTTGTGAGTGAACATATGGGTATGAATTGTCAGTCGTGGTTACAAGTTCTAAGGGATCTTGAGTTTTCCTTTGCATTCCCGCACCTATCTCATTTGCTTCTAGTTGGTTCTGCTTCAAATAGTCAAACAATTGTTCATAACTAACGGTATGAAGGTCTTTTGTTTGCTTAAATATTGACACAAAATGTCTCCACTCTAGTTGAAGATGATTGACAAACTTGATGTTGGTTTCAATGGGCCTCCTTTAAAATTCGTTCCTATTTAATTTATTGATCAGTTTAGCGTATCTGCTGTGATACGCTTCAATTGTCTCTTTTGGAATGGAAGTGAACTGATCAAATTCTCAAAGAATAAGCGTTTCCTTATATTATTTCCCTATTTCCGAACCTTCCATATGTCGTCTAACTTTTTCCCATACCTCGTTTGAAATCTTAACAACATCTACAGTTTGGTAAATCTCGTTAGGTAAACCAAGTAATAGAACTTTTATTGCTTATTTATCTACCAAAAATCGAGTTAGGTCTTGATCTTTCATATAAGCTTTAGTCTGATGTCCGCTGAATGGTGCAGATGGGGGATCTTGCATTTCATCACTCGATATTTCAATAAGTTTCATCTGATAGGGACCTTTGAAGATAGAGTTGACCAGATGTCTCCCATTTGGCTTAGTATCGAGGTATCTTATCATACAACTTTTCAAGAGATGTAGTCTCCTCGATATATCATTAGGGGTCGATTTTCTAAACCAGTATTGATGACATCTTGTCGTTGAGCCATTATGAAGTAAATGAGTGATGTGAAAAGATACTTGGATCGTGAATGAAGATAAAGCATGATTGTTGACACACCCCGACAATGGCGAAAACTCAGGAATGCAACATAATGATCAATCATAACACAAGATACAAAATAGAGAAAACTACAATGCATAAACTTCAAGTGCTATGAATACCATCAACCTCGAGTGATGTCCCAAATCACAACTAAAATCCACAATCTCTTACAATTAATCAAATGCCTTCACAGAGGTCCATAATCCAAACTTAATCCAAAACATCCAAATACTAGAATCAAACAACAAGCAAGCAAGACTTCACATGAAATTTCCCTCGGGATACTTCTAAGTCTGCTAACACAATCACCAAACTATTCTTCTTTCACTTCACTTGAAAATGATACTCGAAAACGTCAACAATAATATTGGTGAGCTCGTAGGTTTGACCTTAAACCCAAAAGCTGTGCCGATATTTCAACAATGGACAATAGTGCTATATGACATTGAATATATGCAAACAAGTTTAGCATCACCGCTAATCAATAACCATATGTCACTTACGCACCTAAAGGGCCTACCAGCTGGAGCACTAAAATTAGGGCAGGACTACACACAAACCTAGGTAGGCGTACCCATCCGATCTAATAATATCACAAATACTGGGTAGGCGTACCCATCCGATCCAAATAATCATGCATCACATAATATTCGCATAGCAGTCATAAGCACATATCTTGTCCCAAAAAACAAACCACATTTCATACAGATCAATTCAAAACATTTCAAAACACATTTGAGTATCATTTTCCCCTAATGGAAAAACCAGTAAAAAGTGGGGCTGCGAGAACTCACCTTAAGCAAGTCTTTAGCTACCTAATCTCAATCACATAAGCAAACGCAATTGATAAATGCTTAATTGTATATATAAATTACCCAGGATTTTGCCAAATAAAAGCAAAAAAAATGCCAAAAGAATAGAAAAATGTATGCTTTTGTGTCTATTGTGCAGGAAAGGATAAAAAGGACAAAAAAAGCAAAAACAGTCAAAAACCGACAAGGAACGAAAGAGACAAGAAAAAGAGTGAAGATGGGAAATCAAAAGCAAAGCCGGATCA
>BQNB010140601.1:0-17394 GCA_026074375.1 Tanacetum coccineum | reverse complement strand
TATATATATATATATATATATATATATATATATATAGTATGTATATATAGTATGTATTTACTTTTTATGCAGGTAATTCAGCCTAAATTAGAAAGAACGAAGGAAGACGCTCAAAGATAACTATCTCTGCAAGTAACATTTTCCTTAAATTTTCCATATTTTATCTTGTTTATTAGTTTATCACATTAAGGACAATGTTCAACTTAAGTGTAGTGGGGAGCAAAATAGGAAAATTTAATCATATCCCTCCATGTTTGCCTTGACATTTTTAACTGATATTTTCTAGAAAATTTTAAAATTTAAGGCAAATCCAACCGGATTAACATTATAGCTAGCACAAATTCAACCCACTAAAACTGTGAGAATTTAAGCCTTATAAAATTCGGGTACCCACTTTTTGTACCTAAGATAATTGATACATTTAGCCTGTTCGAGTTAGGGTTTGAATGCAGTCATATGTGTCTATTCCGTCGTTACGAATGTGTACATATGGTCTTTGTCGCTTTTTCTGGAACAGTGGTATTGGTTGAAAATTATATGAGTGAGCCAATAATTTAGTCTGCTCTAGAACTTGTGCTTGATCATCATTTACATTGACCGCAGTTAATTCTAGACAAGTCCTGTGATAAAACCTCTGTGAAATTCATCTATATGCTGCACTGAATTTTAGTGATGTTCCGCTGAAGAATTCATGAAATATCAAAATCAAAAGAAGAAAGAAAAGCTCGAATAAAGAAGTTCAAAGATGTTCTGTGCCAGCCTGGTAAAAAAAATGAAGAAATAGAAAAAAGTATAAGGCTGAAGTTTGGCACATGGAACAAATACAAGTTATACAACCGGATCAAGTATTTTGTCTCCTTGATAATTCTGTCGAGATGTTCGCACCACCTCGGTCATGTTTATGTGTCCAGTACACGCATATGGTAGCTATTTAAATTATGTCTGTGCATATAAGTGATTCTCCCAAAATATAAAACCCTATCTGAGTGCTCGTGTGAATTAAAAAAATCAAACACTTTCCTTTGTCAGGTGCTGTGTTATATGTCTTTCCCTTAATTAATGAATCAGTAAACACTTATTTCAAAAACATAAATCTATTTTCTCTACGTTACGATCAATGATTTTATTTTTTCGCTTTGATTGCTTGAGGGCAAGCAATAGCTAAGTGTGGAGGGATTTGATAACGCCTAAATTATACATGTTTTGGGTGGCGTTATTTGTTTATATCTAATCATTTCTCGTGAGCTTTTGGTACTTTTTAGCATAAAACATATACAAGTTCACTAGAAGACATTCCAAGATCATAAGAAGCAAAACTTAAGTGTTTACGCATATTGGAACACAAGATGCAAGAAAAGAATGCAAAATCTCAAGCTAAAGTCTACAAGTACGCCGCACATTTTCAGAAGTGTGCCGCACTTCCACCCAAAAACAGCCTATAAATAGAGCCACATTTCTTACAAAATCACTTTATCCCCAAAGTTAGAAGCATTAAAGTCTCAGTCAAACAAAAGCATTAACTCCACAAAACTGCTGCTCCATAAACAAAGTGTGACGCATTTCCCTACTTGATTACGAAGAATTAAATGCTATTGCATTAACTCCTAAAGTGCGTCGTACAAATTCACAAAACTGCCGCACTTTGCCCTGATTTCC
This sequence comes from Tanacetum coccineum, assembly GCA_026074375.1. Classification (NCBI taxonomy): domain Eukaryota; kingdom Viridiplantae; phylum Streptophyta; class Magnoliopsida; order Asterales; family Asteraceae; genus Tanacetum; species Tanacetum coccineum. The sequence goes on along the minus strand of BQNB010140601.1, from coordinate 15,738 downwards.
AACCTATAAATAGAGCCACAATTCTTACACATTTCATTCATCATCCAACAATCCCTCATCCATTTCTCTCATCACACACATAACCTTCTCCCCAAATCATGCCTTAAACCATAAACACCACATCCTTTTGAAGATCCAAGATCAAACAATCAAGAACGAGGAGGAATATCATCGTAGTATATTAGAATAATGGAAATTCATGTTGAATCATCTCATGTTATGAACCTCATAGCCATGAGAGGATAAAGCTTTTGTTGCAATCCTATTATATCTTATCTTGTCGATTTTGCTTATCAATTAGATTATATACTCATATCGGTATAGGTCAAAAGACCTGTTATGATCTATATGGTTTTAAAGATTTGTCTATGATCTTTATCATTTGTGCCGAGAAATCCACTTTCGTAACTAATAAACGAAATAAGTTTTGATATAATAGTTACCGGATCATTTGAGTGACACATCTGATCTAGTGAACTAACTATAAGTCTTGAGTTAACTGATTTAACTTATGAAAATGTTTTATGATGAGAAAATCCTTTTTATGAATTAATATGTTCCATCTTTCGGGTCATAATCATTACTATCAATTATAAGTTATTTTCAACTATCTGAATAGTCATTTTCATTATTATTGGATTAATCAAATATTATTTTTCACAACTATTAAAATATATTTTCTGCTTACTCGAACACTACGTAAATCCCTGTGGATCGACCTGGTCTTACCATAAAAATCTATACTATAAACGGGGGTTATACTTTTACCCGTGTGTTTCCCTAATAGTATTAATCGGTAATTTCAGTCTTATAAATTTAAAGCTTTTGAAACACATCAACAACCTTTATCTCAGACTCAGTATCATAGGGACTCTCATGAGCACCCAAAGACAGATCAACGAAACTCACATTTCCTAGCAACTTAATCCCAGATTCCTTCATAATCTCCTCATCAATTGGTTTTTGTACCTGCATAAGATGGTTAATTGATAAGGTGATTTTGTAATGAGGTGAATGATCGCCATTCACTACCCCTAAGAAGACTGGGTGTGATTATCTAGTCCCCTTAAAAGTCTAAGACTTTTGGGACTCTTTTGATTATGAGCTTGTAATAAAGTGGAGGATTGCCATGCGTTGCCCCTAAGAAGACTAGGTGTGATTATCTAGTTCCCTTAAAGGTCTAAGACCTTGGGACTCTTTTAGTTGGTCTGGAGACCCCTGAGTCTGAGTGAAGTTCAGTTCATACAGGGGTCTGACTTTCATGCACTAGATGTGTTTATCCTGGCCAAGTCTAGAGTTTTTAGGGTCAACATTAGGTGGTATAAACATGGGAGTATCATTCCCTGTATGCAGACTCAGAGTGTATAGAAAATTTGGAATGTAAGTGCTGACTCTGACTCTCTATTGGGTCGAGGGTAGCCTTATTCTTCACCACTCTTTCCTAGAGAAGTTTGAGAGTGGTTGCTTGCAGTGCCCCTTATTTAAATTTAACTATTACCTTTTCGGCATCAGCTGCTCTGGCTGGTTTCCTAGCTCCTCTGCTGGTTCTGAGGCATCTATACTCTGGGTGGCATCACCAGTGGTCGCTGGTTCCTCAGCATGCTGAGTATCAACGACTTGTGGAGATGAGTCCCTGATAATTTTCAAAGTCTTTAGTGTGGAGGAAGCTAGGATTTTCTTCTTCCTTGACTTTCTATCAGTTGTTACTTTGGACTGAGTGACAGGCTGCACATTGGTCCCAGACAAGGACTTATCAGTGATGTCATCAGCATTCACATCCCCAAAGGGAGGGATCAAAGACTTGATAGGTTCTGGTAAAAGTTTTGCCACATTACACATATGAGCAGTTAAAGGAACTTTATTCTCATATGGTGTTTTAAAAGAAGTGGCACTGATGTGTGGGGGTTTGAAAGTACTGAGTCCTTTTTTATTGTAGGCATCCCCGAGCAAATGTTCAATGATAAGAGATAAATATCTAGTGTAGCAAATATTTGTTTTTCTTACCTTTTTGCCAGGGTTTAATTGGACAAGAAGATCAGAAAACAAATATTACCAATGTTAATATTCAGCCCCCAACACAAGCAATATGCAATAGTTTGTTGGTTAACATTCAGCTGATCGTGAGATCCATGCATACCTCCTAGACATTTTACTATATACTACATGAGAACCCTCCAAATCGGTGAAAAATATCTCATTTTTAATGGAGATGAGTTTACGAGATCAGTAGATGAAAAAGATGTATCATTCACATCAACTAGTCCCAGAGTTGCTAAACCAGACCTCACCGTTTCCTTTGGTGGTAAAGGAACATAATTCTCACTAGATTTCAAGCCAATAATGGAGGAAAATTCATCACCGATGTAAGATAGAGGTTTATCAAAATCGGAGAGGGTGAAGCTGATTGATTTCATTACATCATCTACCTCAACCATATACCAAAATTTCCTAAGGTACTTTGAGTAGTAGGTTGCAGGTTGTTTGGTTAAAGCAGTAGAGATGCAACTATTTGATAAAAACTGAAGCATAGGATAGTATGAAGCATTTTTGCATTCCAACAGGGCAATCCCATTGTTGAAGTTAATGATACCATCTTCACATTCAAAATTAACATTTGATGCAGGTGTTAGTTGTTTTGGTTGTTGTTTTAAAGAGGATTCTAAAGCCATTTGAGTTTAAAAGATAAATCTTTGCTTCGTTTATGGAAAAGGTTTTAGGAGAGATGATGAAAATGAAGTTTTATGGTTTTAATTTTGGAAAAGTGTAGTGTGTGAGTGAAAAATAAGAGTTTATACCACAAAAGATTTTATATTTTGAAAAATAAAAAACGTTTGGGTTCCGTATTGAATGCGTAACGTGAGCCCTTTTACCCCTTCGTGCACTGTAAAATCCCCCTTTTCTCGAGAAAGTAGGTAACCTTTGAGAGTAAATCCGAATTCAATATTGAGAATGTTTATCTTTGAACTTAATAGTCACATTAAAGTTACCTTAAAAACATTTAATATTCAAGTCAAATGATCACTTAAAGCCTTTTTCTTATCAGGGACTTCTTTTTTAATATTAAGCATACCCAACTCAGCGACCAATCTAGTGAAGCTAGGCTCAGCTAGAGGTTTTGTAAAAATGTCAGCTAGTTGCATATCAGCGGGTACAAAATGAAGATCAATATCACATTTTAAAGTGTGGTCCTGATGAAGTGATATGATGTCACTATGTTTTGTCCTAGAGTGCAACACTTTGAAATGGCAATGACACTTGTATTATCACAAAATATGGGCACCTTGTCATAGAGAACATCATAGTTAGCCAACTAACTTTTGATCCAGAGGACTTGAGCACAACAACCAGCAACAACAACATACTCAGCTTCAGCTGATGACATAGCTATAGAGCTTTGCTTCTTTGCAGTCCAACATACTAAATTTCCACCAAGTATTTGACAACCTCTAGAGGTACTCTTCATATCTAGGTTGCATCCATCATAGTCGAGTTTGAGTAGGAGTTTAAGTTAAAGCCTGATCCTTTTGGATACCAGAGGCCTAGATTTGGAGTTCTTTTGAAATACCTGAAAATTCTTTTTACAAATACAAGATGGGATTCCGTAGGGTTAGCTTGGTACCTAGCATAGAGACATGTACAGAATTGGATATCAGGTCTGCTAGCTGTTAGATACATCAGTGACCCTATCATGCCTCTAAACAAAGTCTCATTAACAGAGACCCCTGATTTATCATGCCCTAAATTATTTGGTGGAAGCATAGGGCATTTCATTAAGGCACTATCAGCTAGATCATACTTTTTGAGTAAATCTCTAACATATTTTTCTTGAAAAATAGAGATTACTTTGAAATCTTGTTTTATCTGAAAACCTAAAAAATAAGTTAGTTCATCTATCATACTCATTTCATACTTTTTGGTTATCAACTTAGAAAATTGTTTACTTATTTTATCACTGGTTGATCTAAAAATGATATCATCCACATATATCTGAACTATAATGACATCACTCTTAGTTTTATAAGTAAAAAGAGTGTTGTTAATGGTACCTCTAACAAACTTGTGTTGAATAAGAAATTTTGAGGAGTTTCATACTATGCTCTGGGAGCTTGTTGCAGCCCATAGGGAGCTTTATCTAGCTTACATACATGGTTGGGAAATTCACTACTTTCAAACCCAGGTAGTTGTTGAATATACACTTCCTCAGCAATCTTTCTATTTAGGAAAGCACTTTTTACATCCATTTGATGTACCACAAAGCCCATATACGCTGTATAAGCAAGAAATATCCTGATAGCTTCAAGTCTTGCAACAGGTGAAAAAGTTTCATCATAGTCAATACCATCTTGTTGACTGAACCCTTGAGCAACTAACCTTGCTTTGTTCTTGATAACAACCCCACTCTTATCCATCTTGTTTTTAAAAATCCACTTGATTTTAATGATTTTTTTACCATAAGGCACAGAAACCAGTGTCCATACCTTGTTTCTCTCAAATTGATTCAACTCTTCTCGCATTACAATAACCCACCCTTCTTCTTCCAGAGCTTCAATCCATTTCTTTGGTTTAATTTCAGAGAGAAAGTTAACATAGAGACACTCATGTGTTGATGCAGCTTTAGAGTCTTTGTATCTACTTCTAGTGGTGACCCCAGCCTTTGGTTTACCAAGACTGTTTACCAGCTCAATGTGTTTCTCTCTTGACCATCTGTCTTAAGGAACAGGAGGATTATGGGCAACATCAGCTGATGGTGAGATGATAGTTGGCGAGGGTTCAACTTCACTAATTAGTTCATTTATGATAGAGTTTTGAACTTTAGCAGGTTCAAAATCGACAGCTGATTCAGAGTGATCAGGTTCATGTAGAACTGGATGACCATAAGCTATTGTGAACTCAAGAGACTCATCAGGTGAGTCTTGAAGATTTGGAGATTCAGTAGGAGTGTCATGATTAGGAATGATGATGTTGTTTGTGGAAAGGGGATCATATGCAGGTACATAGGGAAAGTAATCATCTTTGCCCGAGCTTTGAGATACTTTGATTTTAGGTACAAGGAATTCATCATCAGGGAAGGATCTATTTTCATTGATGTTGATTTCATCACCCTTTATGCTTGATTTAGATATTGCTTCATCATCTTCACTGAAAGTAACATGATAGGTCTCTTCCATTTCTTGTCTTCTGATGTTGAATACCCTGAATGCTTTGGCCACTGGAGTGTAGCCAAGAAAGAATCCATCATCAGCCTTTTCATCAAACTTTCCCAGGTGGTCCCTATGATTGTAAATATGCACAAGACAACCAAATACATAAAAGTAGCTGATTTCAGATGATCTTCCTCTGAACACATCATAAGTTGTATTCCCATGTCTCTTCATAATGATATATTTGTTTTTAATGAAGCAAGTAGTGTTCACAACCTCTCCTTAAAATTGTTTAGGGAGATTTGTACTGTTTAACATAGTTCTGTCTGCTTTAATCAGGGTTCTGTTTCTTCTTTCAGCTACACCATTTTGTTCAGGAGTGCAAAGAGATAAGAAATCTTAAGAGATGCCTTTTTCATAATAAAATTCTTCCAGCTTGTGGTTTCTGAACTCAGTTCCATTATCACTTCTCAGCTCCTTTACCTTTACTTCATTGAGATTTTCCATCTTTCTGATAAAAGACATGATGCAGTCAGCTGTATCACTCTTTTTGTTAAGGAAAAATACCCAGGTGTACCTAGAGTACTCATCTACTATGACCAGGGTATATTTATTATGGCTGATGGTTTAGGGTTTAACAGGTCCATACAAATCCATATGAAGGAGATATAAGCATTTGCTGATGGAAAATGATCTCTTGGTTAAGAATGATGCTCTATGGTGCTTCCCTTTCTCACAGGCTGAACATGTTTTGTCTTTTAAGAAAGTGAGACATGGAAGACCAGCTACAAGATTTTGTCTTGCAAGTTTGTTGATGTTTTTGAAGTTAGTGTCACACCCCGTAAAAATTTCTAAATTTCCCTCGTTGACATTTCGTACTTTAGTTTGACTTTTATGATTACGTGAAATCTTATGTTTAACCGGAGAATTCTCCCGGGTATAACTGAGAATCGTTACCGGATGCGTTTCAGCTTGCTAATTTATGTAGTCTTTCAGAAAATGTCACATTCTTACGTTCCGGATTGATATTTAAAATTTCAGAATTTTCTTTTAAGTATTTTACGTTTTTCAGGTTTCGCGTAAACCGGAATCGATTTTCGAAAAATATCAATGCATGAAATAAAATATCTAAGGTCCCTAGGATTCCTTTCAAATTTAAAACCAAGATCAATTTGGTCCCCTCCCCCCATTCTTACCCACGTCTCACACAACACACACACATACACATTTCCTAAAATTTTGCTAGTTGGTTCCCTACTAGTACAAAGATATTTTCAAAATGCTTAGGATCCTATTTTGATTTATGAGATATATGTCCAAGTTCATTTCATTCCTACTAATTCATTCTTAAACCCATTTCTCTCAAGAAAACACACAAACTCAAAAATCTCTCTCTCTCATCTCTTCTTGCTTTCGTCCGACACCAAGAACACACAAACACAAATATTTTTATTTTGATCAAGATTTGGAAGCTCAAGATCGTTCGGGTTTGATTCTAGTAATCATTTGGGTAGTTTTAACAACGTTTGGGTTGTTTGATCGTTCTTAATCACCTCCTAATCTATCATTTTCGTAAGATTATCTTTTCTATATTTTTCTTGTACTTCCTTAATCATCTTCATGTGTAGATGCTAGTTGTACAAATCGTTTTATAAAAATCAAAGCTTTAAAATTTATAAAACCTTAAAAGGTTTTACATATGTTTCTAAACTTATAAAATAAATAAAGGGGAAGGTGTAGTTAGTTGTGTTGTGGTGGTTATTTTGTCAAACAAAATATTTTCCAAAGTGCTTATTACTTATTTTGGCTTATTGATAAGCTCAAATAGCTTATTTGAGCTTATGCGTGCGTCGAACAAAAGGCAAAACCATAAAGGTTTAAACTTATACTTATTCAAGTTCTGTCTTATATTACTAGCTTATTTTCGTAGCTTATTTGATAAATAATAAGGATTTGAGCTTAACGAGCTAAACAAATAAGCCCAATGTTTATTTGGTTAGACTAGTAGGCCTCGACCCAACCCAAAGCCCAAGCCGTGAGCCTTAAGCTCACGACGTAGCTTATTTGGTGGCTTATTTATGGCTTATCTTGATAAGCTAAAAGCTCATTTGCTTATTGGATTAGTTTTGGGCTTTTGGTATTTTAAATCTTTCGTTTAGGCTTTTTGGGCCTAAAAGCTCAATAAGGGTCCATTGAGTTTCGGCTTATTTCATTAAGGGCTTATTGATTATTTTTAAACTTATAAGTTGGCTTATTACTACTATATATTTACTTATGTAACTTATTTATATTTAAGCGTTTTGAATATGTGGACTTGATGTAGAAAAATAAATTGTTGAATAGCGTTTGGATGAAAAGTAGAGATTTGGCGTAAGTCGGAAAGGATGAAATATTGTTTGAAAGTGGTTTTTGGATAAAGTCTACGACTTTGGAAAATGAATATATACGAATAGGTCATGCCGAAATTTTGTAAAAACTTTATACTTAGTATTATTTTTGTGAAAACTTGTATTTTTATAAAAACTCGACAAGAGGACGAAATTACTTTACTTTATTCTAAATAAATATTTATTATACTAAAACATGATGAATAAGTTAAACAACAAACTTTTATATAAATTATTAAGTATTATCTTAAATAACGACAAAAAGACAAAATTATAAATATTATTATTTTAATACCCGACTAAAAGACGAAAAATATATATTTATAACTTTTTATAAATATAAAACATCTATTACGGGTTACGTAAATTAATAACGTGTAAAATATTTATATTAATGACATCTCAGCTTATTATTTTGGGTTACCGGGTAAACTGCCGAAACATATTTATTTTTGCCTATTTTTCTATTATACTATATGTGTTATGCTAATTATCGTAATACATTTTATGGACTCAAAACTACTACAACCACCACACAACTATCGTTACTACATTTTTTTCTCAAATCAATAGTACAACTACGCTTAAGAACTCTTATGCACCATCATAAATTTCACGTCATATCAATTCTGAACCAAACCATTATTTACTAGGTTGTGACCGGGTAAAGTTGTACGCCACCGTGTGATCATTCGTTCTCAACTGCTTTACTTTACCCTTTTCTGTGAGTTCATAGCCCCACACTTCTACTCATTTTGAATAAATGTTTTATAACTTTGGGGTGAGAAACATTGCTTGCTTTTAAAATTGGACACAGGTACTTTGCGTGAGATTTCCCTATTTACGTGTTGCCTAAGTTAAGCGTTGAGACCACTATTGCCCGAAATATCATGAACCGTTAGTTACCTCTAGCCGATTTGATTGGTTAAGTAAGCGCGAGTGAATAAATAGATCAATTGGGACTAATTATCCCTATCCGGGTAGGAAACACTTACTAGTTCGAGTTTGCCAAGAACAAACGAATATATGTCATGTCGATTTGCGTTTGGGTTTTCTTTAGTCGGACACCTACTAGCCTCGGTGCCAAGAACAAACGGATATAGCAATGTACATGCTACCTCTCCCCATTAGCCTCGGTGTCATGAGCTTAGTGCAACGTAAATACCTTTTTATATAAAGTTGTATCTGTTATAAATGTCGCATACGTTTTGGAAACTTATGGTCCACACTAATTACGTTTGAATTAGACTTATGAATTCACCAACTTTATGTTAACGTTTTAAGCATGTTTTTCAGGTGCTTAGCTTTGGACTTCTCTGATGTGCTATGTTGAGTCTACGTGCAATATGATATCATCCTTTAATATTTTTCTTAGCATTCATACTCGTTGTCTTTTGAAAACTAAATTATGTTTCCGTAATGTTTAATATCATTTGAAATCTTGTAAGACATATCTATTTTTAATAAATACAACGAGTTATGATTTTCAAAACGTACATTAGTGGTCGTTCCCTTAATCTTGTGTTTGGAAATATTATGACGTCACGCCCCCGGACACGTGTTTCCGTCCAGGCCTCGTCTGAGAGTGTGACAGATTGGTATCCAGAGCCAAGGTTATAGAGAACCAGGTAGAATATCTAGGTTTGGTCTATAACCAGTATGTGATCCTTACGTGCTTTTATATGTGCATTATACGTGATTTTTCTATGGCGTATACGTGAGTACCATTTTACCTTAAGCATGCTATGATATGGGTTTATCTATGCCCTGCGTTTATCGTTCCCTACATTTATGTTACTTTGCGTTTATTTTTGCCCTTGAGCTCTACTTTGCTATGAGCTTACGTTTATCTCGCGTTTATCTTTTCTCTGCGTTTACGTTTGCCTTACGTATATTTCCCCATTTACATATATGGATGTTATCTATATAAATATTAAATTTTTCCTAAGACATTGTGAGGGACACAACGGTCTCTAAACTTTTCTAAGACATTTTGAATGACACAATGGTCTCATTTACTTCTAAAACATTGTGAATAATACGATGATCTTTAAAACTTTTCATGACTTTATATTATACCATTTTGCATAACTTTGACACCCGTTACAGTCTTCCAACCCTACTCATTACCCTACTATTTGATTTAGAACACCTGCCCCATACTGTTGAAACACCTACGTCATCTCGTTAAGTCTTAATTTTCTTACTTTTCGTGATTTCTATAAACCCACCGAATAATTCACACACGACTTTAACCCGTCACCTTGTAACATTCATTTTGAAAACACGACTTTTTAAATTCGACTTATTTTATTTTCTTTTCTCCGTTCGATTTTGAAGAAAATACCGACAACGAGACTAAGAATGAGTTCTGCGAGGATCGAGCATATTGTAACCCAACGAATTATTAATGCTATTGAAGCTATTGCTATCTACAAGGCAAAAATCTGCATGGATCACGACTCGGAGGATCAGGTCGTACGTTAGGAAGCCAAGGTGGCAAGGAATGCCAACAACAAAATAAATGGCAAAAGGTCATGAGATATTACACTGCTAGCCCAGATAACAAATATGGACATATAGGAAAGTTGCCTTTTTGCAACAAGTGTAAGTTGCACTAGGCCATGCACTATGAAGTGTAACAAATACGAGAGAGTTGGCCATATGACTAGAGATTGTAGGAGACCCGTTTCAATAACGACTTAGAGACCGCAGTGGCAAATTAGAAACCTGAGGTACCTATTATGAGTGTGGAAAATCAGGACATTACAAGAGTGATTGTCCAAATCTGGATCGTGCAAACCATATTTGGGAGGGAAAAACTCGCGAGAGCTATAACGTCGTCAAGGAATGTTGATACTTAAGGAGAAATTTTCCTACCTCGTCTAGTGAAACCTAAGTAGACCTGGACCGAAACCCCTAAGAGGATTGCATTAGTACTTCCCTGTGAATTTCGTGTATTGAGTGGATGTTTCTAAACCCTCTGTTCATTTTATGTCATGACAATTTCGTCAGTTACACTTCAATTCTCTAATAATCTATGTAAGGTACTCCTCAAATCTATTACCGTCTTACAACCCGTTTCATTATTATTTTATAAATCGATTTACTAGTATAAACTATTTGGATGTTATCATATGAACTATACTAGCATTGTCTTATAAACAAAGTTACTGTCATTTATAAACTATTTTTTCCCGTCAGTCTACGAACCGTTCTGCTAAACAGCTTATTAATCACTATACTATCGTCTTATAAACCATTTCACTATTGGTTAACAAACTATTATGATATAATCCTATAAAACTATTTCATTATCGTCCTATAAATCATTTTGTCATTATCTTATAAATTATTCTACTATCATCTCATAAACTATTTTCGTAATCATTTTACAAACTAACTTGTTTTCATCTTGTAACCTATTTTGTCGTCGTTTATATACTCTTCTGCCATAATTTGATAAACCATTTCGCTAACACCTTTTAAACTATTTTGATATCATTCTATAAACCGTTTTGTCAACACCTTATAATTATCCTACTATTACCTCATAACTTATCTGGCTATCATTTAATGAACAAATTCGTTTCCATCTTATAACCTATTTTACGGTTATTTATAAACTCTTTTGCTACCCTATTATAAACTACTTTACAGCCATCTTACAAAGCATTTCATTGTCAACTGATGAATTATTTCGTTGTCATTTATAATTTTTTTTACTATCGTTTTATAAACAAATTCATTGTTACCTCATGACCAAATTCGTTGTCTTTTATAAGCTATTCCATCGTCACCATGTAAACTGTTTCGTTGACCTTTATAAACCATTTCGTTGTCGTTTTATAAACTACTTAGTTGTCAATTCTTAAACTATTTGTTACCATATCATAAACCTCTTGTTATTACATCATAAACTGTCATGTGATTCCCTTATAAACTATTTTCCGTTGTCCTACAAAATATCTTGTGCGGTTACATAAACTACGTTGTTTTCATTGCTACGAACTGTTTTGATACCTTATAAACCATACTATCTATACCATATGAAATCCTAAACATATTGCTAGTTGGACGAAATGAGCACTTCATCGGTAGTTCCTAAATTATGCATAGCCTGATCACCTATGTATAATTCAGGAAGGACCATGCTATGCTAGGAGTAGTCACCATAAAATTTTGTCAATATACCCTTACTTTCCATCTCTATTTTCTTTCTTTCCTCTACATTGTCAACGGGATTATATTGTACTCATGTTTTATTAATATTTTGAGTGCGTATTCATGAATTGTGTCGGTCACATGTATTTGTATTCTTAAGCGTCATAACTAAGCAGATTTTCCTCAAACCTTAGCATATAGAAACACCATACCCTTAGCCGAGAGACCGAATCCTACTCCTTGTAGTCACGATAATAATGGATTGTAAGAACAGAGAACGTAACAGACTTATTACTCTAATTGGATTGTAAGCAAGAGAACTAGGAGATTTCCTTCAATATACTTACCTTTTAGTGAGTTAGAATCACGTAAATTATGAGATTCTTGTACCGACAAAACTTCTGATGGACCTAAAGTTAAAGCAAAGGACGAAACTATTGCAAGTACATGGAACCTAGTTGATAGAAGCCTCACATCCGATGTGTTTAGCTCTTTAAGTGGCATCATCCCATATACTATAGACACTAAGTACTCTGTTGAGTTAGCCGACGAAAAGGTCATAGGAGTCGATGCTATCATTTGAGATTGTACACTAAATTTTCTGAATCATCCATTCAAGATAGACTTAATGCCGGTAGAACTTGGTAGTTTCGACGTTATCATCGGTATAGGTTGGTTGACAAAGTACCATGCCATGATCATTTGTGATAAAAAAAGAGAGATTGTTTGTATCCCCTTAGGTGATAAAACCTTAATGGTTCAAAGCAATAGGAGTGATGGGTATGCATCGATAGTTTCTAGTGAGCAAAGAGATGAGTTTTGTGGTAGGATTGGTACGTTGGAGCGGGATAACATGAGACTCGGAGGCACGTTAGGTGCTGAGAGGCAGAGAGTTGACCGTCTCCGATGTAGTATGTCGTATGCTCAACGAGATTTATAATATCAGTTTCCTTATGGTGAAGAGCTCTAATGTTGTTCATTAAAAAGAAGAATGGATTCTTCTGGATATACGTTGACTACCGAGATTTGAACAAGCTAACTGTGAAGAATCGTTACCCGTTACCTAGGACTGATAACCTCTTTCGATTGACTTCGAGGATCTAGCGCTTACTCGAAAACCAACCTCGAAAATCGACCTAAGGACTAGTTACCACCAACTAGAGTTCGAGAAAAGGATATTATATGACCGAATTTAGGACCCGTTATGGACATTTCAAGTTTCAGGTCATGCCATTTGGTTTGACCAACGCACCAGAGGTATTCATGAATCTCATGAATCGGGTGTGCAAATTGTACTTGGATAAGTTCGTGATAGTATTCATCGATGATATCTTTATCTACTCAAGGAGAAATGAGGAGCACGGGGAACACCTTAGGCAATTCTCAGAATTGCTTAAGAACAAAGAATTGAACGCCGAATTCTCTAAGTGTGAATTCTGACTCCCGAAAGTAAAATTTCTCAGCCACGTTGTGGATGGCTAGGACACTCACAGAGATTCCGCCAAGATTGAGTTAATTAAGGATTAGGTAACCCTATGACTCCAATGAAGATATGCCAATTCTTAGGTCTTACCGGTTACTACTAACGATTTATCAAAGGTTTCTCTAGGATAGAGAAGCTTCTAAACCGAACTAACTTAGGAAAATGTAAAATACGAATGAGAAGAGAAAGAAGAGGAAGCCTTTCAACTGTTAATGTAGAAACTTTGTAGTACATTGATTTTAGCTTTACCCGATGGAACAGAAAGCTTCGTAGTTTATTATAATGCCTTGCATAATGAATTTGGTACTATAATGATGTAGAAGGAGAAGGTGATAACTTACGGCTCTCGACAACAGAAAGTCCATGAGAAGAACTACCCAACACATAATCTAGAATTAAGAGAAATAGTGTTTAGTTTCAAGATTTGGGAACCCTACCTGTATGTCATAAAGCATACCATGTTTACAAAACATAAGAGTTTACAACACATTCTGGATCAAAGGGAATTGAACAGAAGACAACATAGATGGTTAAAAATTGCTCAGTGATTACGATTGTAAGATTCGATATCACCTTGTAAAAGCAAACATTATAGCAGATGCTCTAAGCAAAAAGGAACGAGCTAAGCCTCTTAGGGTGAGAGCCTTAGTGATGACCATCAATTCAAACCTACCGCCATAAATTCATGACGCACAAGTAGAAGCTCTCAAGAAAGAGAACATTAAGGATGAGAACCTTCATGACATAGACAAGGATTTTAAGACTCTTTTTGATAGAACTCTCTGCATTAGGAGCAGGAATTAGTTATCACACTATAGAGACTTAAGAAAATTGATCATGCATGGGTCACATAAAAATCTAACTATTTCATCCACCCTGGATCGGAAAAGATATATCATAATCGTAAGTAGTTATACCGATGACCCGACATGGAAGCAGTCATCGCCACCTATATCAACAAGTGCTTGACGTGTTTAAGGATAAAGGGCGATTATCAGAAGCTATCCGGTTTACTAGAATCACCCAAAATACCCCATTGGAAATGGGAAAATATAGCCATGGATTTTATCTCAAGACTACCAAAGACAACAATCAATTACGACGCGAATTAGGTAATCATGATCATCAAAAGAATTATGCTGACATGAGATGCCAACCCTTAGAAATTCAAGTTGGAGGTAAAGTCATGTTAAAGGTATCGCCTTGGGAAAGAGTGATACAATTTGCCAAACGGGGAAAGCTGAAACCTAGATATATTGGACCTTTTAAAATCCTAGCAAAGGAAAGAATCATTAAACTAAGCAAGGTTCATAGCACAATGCATGTGTCAAACATGAAGGAGTGTTTGTTTATCGGAACACTCGACATTCCGCAGGATGAGATTCAAATCAACGACAAGCTTCACTTCCTTGAAGAACCCGTCGAAATCATCGACCGTGAGGTCAAGCGCCTAAAGCAAAGTCGTATCCCTATCATTAAGGTTCGTTGGAACTCTAGAAGAGGTCCCGAGTTCACCTAGGAACGTGAAGACCAGTTCCAGAAGAAATACCCGTATCCATTTGCTGAATCGGTAACTTCACCGAACGTCACGTCTTAAGCTTTGAGGACAAAGCTTTTCTAACGGGGAAAGAATGTCACACCCTGTAAAAATTTCTAAATTTCCGTCGTTGACATTTTGTACTTTAGTTTGACTTTTATGATTACGTGAAAATTTTACATTTAACCGGAGAATTCACCCGGGTATAACTGAGAATCGTTACCAGATGCGTTCCGGCTTGCTAATTTATGTAGTCTTTCGGAAAACGTCACATTTTTACGTTTCGGATTGATATTTAAAATTTTAGAAATTTCTTTTAAGTATTTTATGTTTTTCAGTTTTCGCGTAAACCAGAATCGATTTTTGAAAAATATCAATGCATGAAATTAAATATCTAAGGTCCCTAAGATTCCTTTTAAATTTTAAAGCAAGATCAATTTGGTCCCCCCCTCTTCTTACCCACGTCTCATACAACACGCACACATACACATTTCCTAAAATTTTGCTAGTTGGTTCCCTACTAGTACAAAGATATTTTCAAAATGCTTAGGATCCTATTTTGATTTATGAGATATATATCCAAGTTCATTTCATTCCTACTCATTCATTCTTAAATCCTTTTCTCTCAAGAAAACACACAAACTCAAAAACTTCTCCCTCCCCTATCTTCTTGCTTTTGTCTGACACCAAGAACACACAAACACACATATTTTTATTTTGATTAAGATTTTGGAAGCTCAAGATCGTTCGGGTTTGATTCTAGTAATCATTTGGGTAGTTTTAACAACGTTTGGGTTGTTTGATCGTTCTTAATCACCTCCTAATCTATCATTTTTGAAAGATTATCTTTTCTATATTTTTCTTGTACTTCCTTAATCATCTTCATGTGTAGATGCTAGTGTACAAATCGTTTTGTAAAAATCAAAGCTTTAAAATTTATAAAACCTTAAAAGGTTATACATATGTTTCTAAACTTATAAAATAAATAAAGGGGAAGGTGTAGTTAGTTGTGTTGTGGTGGTTATT
>BQNB010140600.1:0-17395 GCA_026074375.1 Tanacetum coccineum | reverse complement strand
GAATAACTGTGGTAATGAACGAGGAAAATGAGTTGATTCCAACTCGTTTGGTTACCGGATGGCGAGTATGCATTGACTATCGTAAGTTAAATCAAACTATATGCTTGTTTGTGCTATTGCTATATGAATTGTGGTATGGCATGGGTCTGAGAAGACTGCATGGCCTATTGTGGTAAGGCATGTGCATGTGAAGATGACATGACCTTGAGTGACCATGTTCGGACCTAGCTAGTCCATTGGTCGGTCTTGCGCGGAGACTAAGTAAGTGAGTATTGGGACGGCGGGGTACGATCCACCCCAGATGATTGTGATTGTGAGTATTGGGACGGCGGGGTACGATCCACCCCAGAGTTATTTGTGAATTGATTGTTGTGATAGAATAGCCATGCATATATGTTCATAAACGTTGTTTGATGATTGCGGTGTCATATATAAGTCTTAAACCTGTAACTCTCACCAACAATTATGTTGACGTTTTAAGCATCATTTTCAGGTGAGCAAAACGTGTGAAAAGTTAGAAAGAGGAATTAGCTGGACCATAGGATTGCATTGCGGAAATCTGTGTTCATTTGTTATGTTTTGTTCTTTATGCATTATATGATGGATTTTTGTTCGGGCGTTGTCATAACACGCTTTGGATCTTGAAGTTTAATAAATGTCATTTTTAGTTTTCTCTATTTTGACGCCTTGTGTTGTGATGATGCCTATTGATCATGCCTTGCGATTCCGCCTTGGCGGGGTGTGACAGATTGGTATCAGAGCCAGGTTTTAAAGATTTGTCTATGATCTTTATCGTTTGGTTGGAGAAATCCGCTCACGTTAATTGATAAACAAAATAGATTTGATATAATTAACTTGATTATTTGAGTGACACATTTGATTAATTAACTAATATAAGTCTTAAGTTAAAATAAGTTGATTTGTGAAAACTTTTTTTGACGAGAAAACCCTTTTATAAGTTAAAGTTCTAAATCTTAGATCGTAATAATTACCATTGCTTATGAATTATATGAAACTATCCGAGTAATCATTCTTCTCTATTTAGTGATCCATCATTAAACATATCCATATTTGAAAAAGTTGTTAAAGTTTATCTTAAAACTTGTGATTATACGAACATAATCAAATCCCTGTGGACGACCGGTCTTACCTAAAATATTATACTACATACGTGGGTTATACTTTACCCGTGTGTTTTCATCTAATAATCGGTAATTCTAGTCTTATAAATCTAAAGCTTTTAAAACACATCACCGTGTTAACATTTTAGTTCCTTAAAACAAGTCGTTGAGCCTGACCTAATTCTAGACACACTCAGAACATATCAAGAATATCCTATATTCTGCCCATATTTGTTTCACCGAGCACACCAATATACCACCAACAAACAACCCAGATAAACTCACTGATAATTTTTTTATCAGTCCTTGATTCTTAAAGAACAATTGTTATCCTCTTTTTTTTACTACCAACCCATTTTATAGCAATCAATTTCACAAAAAAAAAAAAGACAAACCAAATGCAATATTCAGCGATTCTTGAAACTGAATAACCCCAACAACAAATCTTCTTATGAAACCCAATAACAAACAACTCCATTATCCGCATCAACTGATTTTTTTAATTAGTGTTACCCCCTAAAACATTTTTGTGTCGCCGGATTTGATGGGTTTCTTGATGAGGGTTTTTGTGTCGCCAGATTTAGTGTCGATAGTTTTTTTTGTTATCTTCATGGAACTGGGTTATTGCTTTAGTGAAACGAGATCTGCTCTTTTGATTTTTTGTGATGATAGGATAAGTTGTGTGTCTTGATTTGATATCTGGGTACAATTATAATCAAACTCTTAAAAGCGGTAAACAATTCAACTATACATCTCCTAAAAAGTCATTCGTACCCCTCTTGTTTTTCTCTTTTTTTATTTTTTTTCAATTTTTATAATTTTTGTTTTTATTATTAAAACTGTAAAACTGAAAATGCAAAACAAAAATATAAAGTTTAACATCAAAGTATTCAATACTAACAAAAAATACAAAATATAAACTGATAAATTAACTTGTGTTGCATTTAAATTAAGAAAAAAAAAATAAAAGTATCAAAAATGTGTACTTTATGAAAGGTCATGATAATTACAAATATTCGCACCAATTGGTTATTTTTCATTTCAGAATTCATTTACACCTCAAAAAAGCATAGGCACAGAACGACAAGTGTGACAAAAAAGTTTTCATAACCATTGGTGAAAACATAGTTATGGGTTGTTGAGAATTGTCCACATGATTTAAAGTTGCAGTCCCAGACTACGTAGCCCTTCTGTCTATGACCACTGTTCATATTCATGCGCCGTGTGGCAAACAACAGCTCAAAATGTGAAATAACAAAGAGAAATGTTATCCATACTCATTTTACACATAAAAATTTCACACTCATATGTGTCAAACAAATATAGGTGTAAAAAAAAGAAAGAGAAAATTTGATAGAATATGATTGGTGCAAGTTACATGCCACATGTGCATGTGAAAATTTTTATGTGAATTGTGAGTGGATCTAGCATTCCTCAGTAGCAAAACTCCCCATGCACTTCTCCAAGTTTCACAAATTTACTGGAAAACATATTTGGAAGAAAATAGATCCCTTTTGCATCTTTTGTGTTTAGTTTTTTTTTAACTTACTTTGGTGTTTAGTTATTATTATATACTACGTAACTTATAAGGACACAAATCTTCTTATAGTAATAACATTAGGTTGCAATATTGTATTAACATAAAGCTTTGATCTTAGATTTTGAAGCCATTCAATATGCAATATGACACTAATTGAACTCACTTAGTCATTTTAAAATACCTAAGTTGTTACGAAACAATATAGCGTGTATCTTATCTTTTCTCCGTTTAGATATATTTTCAATTTGCTAAATACTTTTATCGTGTTTTGGGTTCTTAACGATTATTACACCAATCCTCGTCGATAAGTCAATTCACAAAAATTAATATCACATGCATTGACTTATCGACAGGCTTGCTAATCGTTAAGAACCCACTAGAGGGCGCCACTCACCCTTCTTAACGGATCTTTGCATCACAAAATTGCCGCCATCGTGGGAACCCGTTGGTATGATATTCACATCAGCCTTAAGTGCTATAGAATGCAGGTCCCAAACCAATTACCCTACCAACATGAGGAACACATACCAAAATACCCACTTAAAGACATCATCAATAGCATTTTATCGGCCCTCAAGGAACTCTTTAATAGAGCGCGCAATCAAAATATCATCATGCCCATGCTTCTAGATTCGATGATATCCAGGACGATCAAGTAACGAGGAAATTCAAGACAACGTGGAAGGGAAAAGCCAAAAAGTATGAGGATGTAAGACCTGAGCAATCATAGGAGGTACTAAAATGCCCCTTTACCAGGATAATTGTCGAGTTTTCATCTCCAGGTCACAGAATGCCAGCAAACGCCAAGATATATGATGGAACAAGTGATCCGGAGGACCACGTGGGCCATTTTGTGGGAATAGGAAATTAGGGAGAATGACCAATGCTGGTATGGTGCAGAATGTTCCAGCAAACCCTCGATGGCAAGGCAAGGGCATGGTTCGAAAAACTCCTACCAGGCAGCATCGAAAACTGGGGAAGTTTGCATGAGAAATTTCTAAACAGATTTGGGATGCTTAAAGCGTGCGACAAAGACCCGACAGAAATTTCAAAAATAGTTCGGAAGGCCAGTGAAACTCTACCTCATTTCAAGGAGAGGTGTGTGAGTGGAGGTCTAATTGCTATTCTAAGTGCGGAGCTAATGCAAAATTTCATCTTTTATGAGCTCCCATAAATGTCCGGAGCTGGCAAAACGCTTCTCGGACAATATACCCAAAATAGTAGATGAAATGTTGAAAAGGGTGGATGATTATTTACGGTCAGAAGAAGCGTTCCGCAGCACAGAATTACCCAGGGGGAGTTCCAACGAATGGACACACCAGTATAGTGGGTGCAACGAAATGACCGAAGCCAACGGTTTTCTCATGGGAACAACCGATGCAGGCTAGAACATAAGTTTGCTGCTAGAGTGTTGGAGCGCCACACCCCGTACGTGCCACTACAACGTCCCAATCAAGAATTCCACCGGCCAAAAGAAGTCTTAACCTTGGATTCATTATCAAGCACCCATCAGGATAATCCTAGCAACGGAAACCAACTACATTACTACCCAAGCCAGCGCCACTAGTAGGCAGTACCCAGCAGGAAACTTAATAGGTATTGCCGGACTATACAATGAAAAAGGGCAGCAAACAAATGACTTATTTCCACCTAAAGCGCAGTTAAAAATAGGCCTGGAATTCTGGTAAACTGAATCACTTGATAAAGGACGTGAGGCAAAGGGGAAAAGGAAGACAGCAGAAGGCAAAGGTGATAAACATGGTCCAATGCCACTCATTCGACTGGAAGAGGAAGACCATAATGACGGATGAAGGATGGATGAATATTCCTATAATCTTTTCACCAGTTCCAGCACGAGACCTCTCGGAAGAAGGCCTTGTGGTAGAGGCTGAGGGTGGGAGGGCATATCTGGTCCAATGGTTACACCTGACGAGGGAGTTTAGTCAAAATTCGTGTTTAAGCATTGCTTCTATTATGCTACATCCATCAATCAAGTCAAGGTTAGTCGAGTCACAAACCACAGTATATCTGGATTCTCAGGAGAACAGGTCAAGCCGTTGGGAAAAATCGAGCTCGATGTATGCTTTGGAGGGAGTGGGAGATGTCGAAGAGCAATTATGAAGTTCACAGTCATCCCAGCGCCTTCCCCCTATAACATCATCTTGGGTCATCCCGGCTTAAAGCAGCTTAGGGCCGTTCCTTCCACCATTCAAGGGATGATGAAATTCCCAACTCCTTAAGGAGTGGCAACGGTGGTATCCTAGACGCCAGTGGTGTTTGAATGCATAAGAGAGGGAAAGAAGCAGGCGGTGGAATCGTCAGAAAATGTAAGGACGCAAGACAACATAATCCCAAAGGAGCAGGTACACATTAATCCAGCCTATCCAGAATAGTTGGTAGTGATAGGAAAATTCCTTTCACCGGAAGGCTTAACCCAACTTAAAAATTTATTGAAGAGAAACACCGACATTTTCGCATGAGAACCGTCAGATATGACCGGAGTGCCATAAAGAATCATTAAGCACTCCCTCAACGCCAACCCGTTGGTAACGTCGGTCAGCCAAAAGAGAAGGGTATTCTGCTTTGAAAAAAGCCAAGTGGTAACCAAAGAAGTGGCCGAATGGTTAAATGCCGGAATAGCAGGCAGAGGTGAAATACCCTATGGATATCTAATCCGTATTAGTAAAGAGGCGGCTGAAAGTTGGCGAATGTGTATCGACCTTCAAAAATATCACTCGCGTGCCCTAAGGATTTACTATCCCCTACCAAAAATTGCTAGAAGATAGAGGCGGTGATGGGTTTCCCCCTCAAATGTTTCCTGGACGCTTACAAGGGCTACCATCAGGTACAAATAGCGGAAGAAGACAAGGAAAAAATCGCCTTCTATACAGACCAAGGTACATATTGCTATACAAAGATGCCGTTCGACTTTAAGAATGCAGGAGCGACGTACCAACGGATAGTTGATGAGGCATTCTAATCTCAATTGGGCAAATCTGAGGTATTGTGGTTGAATGGTGGTAAAGATCAAGTCCGAAAGGGAAATGCTGGCAGACATAGCGGAAACATTTGACAACCTCAGAAGAATCAACATTAAGCTAAATCCAAAAAATGTTCGTTTGGAGTCGCGGAAGAAAAGTTCTTGGGATACATGGTTACCTCAGAAGGCATACGAGCCAACCCAGCGAAAAACAAAGACATAGCGGAAATGCAGTCACCCAAAACCTGGGGAAATGCAGAGCCTAGCAGGAAAGTTAGCGGCACTAAACCACTTCCTCTCCCGGTCAGCGGAAAAGTCGTTGCCCTTCTTTGAAACACTAAAAGATATCAATAAGGAAAACAAGCACGACTACCGCTGGACAGAAAAAGCAGAAAACGCTTTCTAAGAGCTCAAGAAGATGGTCTTGGACCTACCGGCCTTAATAACCCCTCTGCCAAAAGAAACCCTATTTGTATACCTAGCGGCATCAAAAGAAGCAGTGAGCGCAGTACTGCTAGTGGTAAGGCAAGGAAAGTAACACCCTGTGCACTATGTAAGTAGAACACTACATGATGCAGAACGAAACTATGCTTCGCTGTAAAAGATGGCACTAGCCTTACGACATGTATCCAGAAGATTGAGAAGGTACTTTGAAGCTCATCCTATTACCGTCATCACAGATCAATCAATCAAGCAAGTTTTAAATAAGGCAGACACATCAGGGAGGTTAGCACCATACTCTGTTGAGCTGGCAGCATACAACATCACGTATGAACCTCGTAGTGCTATCAAAGGGCAGATACTGGCGAACTTTATAAATGAGGTACCGGTGGGTAGCGAAGCCATGGTACCACAGGAAACCCAGTATACAATCGACCATGAGAAAGACTGCAAGGAAGAATGGGTACTCTACACAGATGGAGCATCTAGTGCTAAAGGTTCCGGCATAGGCCTAATCCTTATCAACCCTACGATGACAGAATATACATACGCTCTAAGGCTCAATTTTGAAAGCACCAACAACCATGTGAATATTGAGGCCCTCCTGGCAGGATTTAGGGATTGCCAAGAAAATGGGAGTGCAATCCCTGTCTGTCAATGTTGACTCCAAGTTGGTAGCAAGCCAAATCAACGACAATTACAAAGCTTGCAAGGAAAACATGATTTGATATCTTTCCAGGACAAAAGAATACATAGGCTGCCTTAAAAGCTTCAAAATTCAGAACATTCCCCGAAACAAAAACCAAAAGGCAGATGTCTTAAGCAAGCTAGCCTCAGTAGCATTCAACCACCTTACTAAAGAAATCCTAGTGGAAACATTGGACGTGCCGTTAATGGATATGGAGGAAATAAATGTAGTAGTGGAGGAAGAAGGGGAAACGTAGATGACACCCATCATCAACTATCTGAGAGAGGGAGTATGGCCGGAGGACGAAATGAGCACGTGCCTATACGAATAAAGATAGGTCAATACGTCATGGAAGAAGGAGTCTTATTCAAAAGATCATACCTAATGCCTATGCTCCGGTGTGTCGGGCCGCTACAGGCCAACTATGTCATTTGGGAGATTCACATGGGGGCATGCAGCATGCATTTGAAGGCAAGATTAGTGGTAGCAAAGGTGTTATCCCAAAAGATTTAATCCATTTCATAACAATAAGCTATACCAATAAGCAAAATAGTAGAAAAGAGAAGAGAGAAAAGTTGGAAGATTTATTAGAGAGAAAACTAGAGAGGTGGAAGATTACACACACACATACAAGTGATGAAATGGTAACCAACACCCTCTCCATGTGTGGAGAGGGTTCTATTTATACCCTTGAGCCATGAGTGGCATGTGGGCTTTCTAACTTGGGCCGGGTTGGCATGTCTTGGGTTTGAGCCCGCAAAATCGGACAATATGAGATTACAATCCAAGTCCGTGAACCCGTTAGCCTATTACTTAACAAGACTTTAATTAGACCTAATAAGACCGATATCATTTTGTTCGACTTATATAGGAATTAAGGCTAACAATCTCCAATGTGAGGTCTTTTCTTCAAACTCCTCCGTACTACCGAAGACGTGAAGATATGCTTTTGAGGTTTGCTTTGCCTTGATTTTTGGTCTTGTCCTTGTTTGAAATGGCTTTGATCATTCATGCTTTGTGCTCTGATCTTGAGCCGTTTTTGTGGACTTTGAGTTTTGGAATTCTTAATCTTGTATCAATCCCTTGGTCATGAATTATTGTGATTTGACTTTATTGATAAACTTGTGCTCTTGACCAACGTGCTTCATATTGTTACATTCTTGTTTGACATATGTGAATTATAAGTCTATCAATCTCCCAATTGATGGTTCTTTATTTTGAACTTTGAGGCTCTTTGATAGTGGGGAAAGATTAATCAAACTATCTTGATGTTGAAGATTGACTTTGAAAGCTTGAGTTTGAGTTGTGGTTTATGAATCCGACTTCACTGGAATGAGCTGCATCTAACGTCGTCTAAACCTGAAATAAGCAGTTAGGCAATGAAAGGGAAATTATGGGCTTTGTCATTTTCAATCTTGACGTCGGTTGCCTTACCTCGGTTTCCGTTTTATAGTATAAATACTATACCTGTGATCAGGTAGATTCAAAGAATCTCCTTGATAGGTTTCCAGCTCAAAGCGTAGGATATTCTAACACAGATGTATTAGATTTACCATGCTTGCTAGTTCTCATTACCGGAACGTCTCAAAGCAGACAACACGGTAAGAGTGAATCAGATAGTTACTATCTTTCTAATTAAGTCGTCAATTCATTTACTAGACCAAAATTGATATCCAGTTATCACAAGCTCGATTCATATAGAATCTTGCAAGTCACCTACCAAGAGCTTGTTTGATGTTGGCTCAAGCAGGATTTCCATCTTCACGGTGAATACTTAAGTATCACTCGGATGTTCTGGCAAGATCTCAAGGATAATGCGTAGGACTCTTTGTTACAACTTGTGAACTTTATGGTGTTCAACAAGTGTATTTTGACATTGTGTCCTAATGAGATGATCTTTTCTGGCTCTAGACTCGATTTGTGCACTTTTGGTTTTAGTAATCGGAGGCTGGAGCAGACTGCCACCTATTCAATATTAACAATCTCGGAGTGAGATGTTAATAGATAACGTGTGTATCTCCGTGACAAATGAGACAAGTTTCTTTTGAGAGAAACTCGAATGGCTGGGAAGGGTTGTGCATTGCATCACTGGGTCTATAACGACATTCTTCAATACCAACAATCATCTTTGTGATTTTGGTATATTATGTATTGACCCGGTGTCTGCCTAAGTTGTGTGGAGGGCTTCTTTGTTTTCACCCTTTATCCATACATTTATTTTTCATTCTCCAACCCCTTTAATGCTTACCAAAACGTCATCACTAACACCTTGTTGTGATTGTTCCAGTGTTAGCTTAACCTTAGTCGGCATTCTTCCCTTATACTTATTCTTCTCCAATCATACCTAAGGACTGCTATTTCTAACTATGGATTGTCATTGGGTAGATTCCTCCAGTTCTGGTTGGATCATAGGACTTATACCTAACCTTAACCACCTTATGACTTCATCGACATCGTAAGTTAATTGGTTGTTAGGTATAGAGATCGAGCCATAAAACCATTTACTGACATTGTTATTTTCAAATACTCCCCTACACATGTGCATCGAGATTCAAAATTGTTTCGTACACGAAGGAAAGAGTTGCACTTAGAGTCTTAAAGATCACATTATTCTTTATCATATTTTAATCAGATTTTCTCCCCTTATTTTAAATAATAAAACATTTAGTATTTGAAATATCAATTGATTAAAATTTATGACATGAAAAATTCCATGGGGAGAAAAATTATACCCTGGTATTGCATGAATTCATTTTTCTGATAGCTCTCCTTCAACACAGTATGTAGGATACCACTAATTTTTAAAACTTGACGTTACAAGGAAAAAATGATATGACACTACAAATATGTTAAAGACGGAATGAGTTGCCTTAGTGAACAATGTATATTATTAATTGACATTTGATATACTACATTTTAATTTCACTTGAATATTTTTGGATACATAAGATTGACATTTATGAGATGTACCCAAAATACATTAAAAGGCTTTGGTTTTAAAAGCTCCCCCTCAAAAATTAATCCACATAAAATGACATTGTAAGTACCATACTTTTTTAAACTTATTTGAGGAAGAGAGTGTTGAACACATATTTTTAACAAATACCACGTTTTATGGAAAGATACCACAAATTATATTGTAAACAATTTGACATTTAAAGTTCTTTTTGAAAAATTATGTTCAACGGTTTTAAAAAACCATGATAGAAGACTTCTCTTCTATTTATAGAGTAAGTGCGCTGAAGCGTACACGCCCCTATTACAGTCGGGTCCGAGTTATGCACTGAAATGTACGTAAGTCACAAAGAAAAATTTAGAAATGACATATTTTGAAACGTTTGAACTCTTGCTCGAACTTCATTTACACACCCGTGTCAATGTTAATCGACATTTCTAGGTATGTAAATGTTATCGAATCTAAGAGACATGTCGAGAAGATTCTTTTTGGTATTTTTGAAATTTTTTCTTATTGGTATTTTTGAAAAAAAAATTTGATTTTTATATTTTGTTTTTTCTAGGTTTTATATTTTTTTTTTTCTATTTTTTCATTTTTTTTTTTTTTTTGTTGGTTTTATATATTTTGTATTTTCTTTTCAAAATTTTTTATAAATAAAAAATAAAGAGATAATAAAAATATTTACAAATCGAAGTTTCCATTAGCAGTGACAGTGCATCAGTAGTAGTGACATCAGGAAAGACTTTTGAAACAACTGATTTTCTCCATGAAATATTCGTCGAACAAAGGACGAATAGCAATCAGATCATTTGACGTTGTTACTGTCTCTGATGCTTGATGATGAACTTCTGTTGACATTGTGGTGCGAGGCTTGAACCGTTTTGTTCAAACGTCATTTGACATTGAGGTTTGAGGCTTGAACTGTTGTGAACAGACGTCATTTGACATTGAGGTTTGAGGCTTGAACTGATGTGTTCAAACATCATTTGACATTGAGGTTCGAGGCTTGATCTGTTGTGATCAAACATCATTTGACATTGAGGTTCGAGGCTTGATCTGTTGTGATCAAACGTCATTTGACATTGAGGTTTGAGGCTTGATCTGTTGTGATCAAACGTCATTTGACATTGAGGTTCGAGGCTTGATCTGTTGTGATCAAACGTCATTACTCTTGTTCATTAGGTTAGAATTCCTTAAAGACCTAGTTTATGAGATATCAGTCTTTTCAGCAACCAAACTCTGAGTTCTTCCTTTTTAGGATTGAAAGATGTACCTGCACTTAAGTTAGAAGTACCTGCACTGACATCAAGAGTTTGCTCACTTTCATATTGGTTAGTGATATCTGCATTTGAACCATTTGGGGGTTCACTGTCAACCTTGGTTGTGCTAGGAGTGAATATCTTTCCAGTTGGAACCCATCTAAGACCAACAGTCCTGAAAATTTTACCCGTCGGTTTCCACCTAAGACAAGATCTGAGTGTCATTGTTTTCTCATGCACAGCGGAAGTCTTTTTGATTGAAAACCTATGTCCTGTAGGGATCTGTCTTTCTGGTTTCTTGGCAATTCTTATTTGCTCTACGGGTTTGTTTCTGTTTGTTGTCTTATTGGATGGAACCTTAGCACGTGAGTTTACTTCCTTCAGGAGTTTTGTTATACAAGCATCATGATTTGCATTAAAGACACACTTATGACATGTAGAACAAACAAATTGTTTAGAATCTGAGAAAGAACTAGAACTCTTAGAGTGATCTGCTTTGGGCACAGCCGTTATCGTAACGCGAGTACTCTTAGATACAGGCAAACTCCTAGATGTTTGATTGTTTCTCCTAGGTTTTGGTTTGCTACCATCAGTAGTGCTTTGAAATCTAGCAGAAGGCATCACACTAGTTTTTGAGTTCCTATCTCTTTCTTGTGTCTTTTTCCTAGCTTCATCTAGATAGTGATTATGAACCATGTCATTTGAACAAAACCCTTGCATGATTCTATAGAACATATTCCGAGATGACTAGATGCAATCATGTGATCATGGGGGGGGTGTTATGCAAATGCGGATTATGTTTTCTTAGGCAAATAATAGTTGAGTTGACTGTTTGACAAATCTTTTTCCACATCAACTTGGGAGGCAAACTTGTTTTGAACATTTGAGCCTTATCAGATTTAAAACGCAATCCGTTTGTTTAACAACTTATTGGTTTCTTAGTGATGGTAACACCGGTTTCCCTAAGACTGATGTTTTATCAAACTTAGTATCTACACTATTTCCTTTTAACTTCCTTAAGTCATTTTTTAAAGCAGCAATTGCAAAAACCTTTTCCTGAATCTGAGCTTTTAAATCAGCATTATTAGCAAGCAAAGAAGTTATGTTCTATAGTCTTAGATCTCGTAATTTTAATAGAATCATACAAATCTTTGTAATGCTTTTTCAAAGTCTCATTTTCCTTACGTAATCTAGCCACACTATGTTCTAATTCGATGTTCATTGTTTCAAGTACATCAATTTCCTTTTTAATCTTGGCTTTATTACTTGTTTCATTCAAAATTTGACCATGTTGCCCTGATTTTAAAGCTTGATTTTGATATTTAAGTTCGAGAGCAATGCAATGTGCTTCCATTCTTGAAATCTTTTTGAAATGCAAACTGTCTCTTTGAGCAAAATATTTTCAGACTCGAGTTGATTATTTTAAGTATTCAGTTGTTTGGTATCAGGTGATGAATCAAAGCATAAGACTTTTTAACATGACATGTTTCAGGATACTGGACAACCCTACTCAATAATGATTTCAGGGTTGCTCAGAAGTTGTTGTCCTACAGCAAAGGATATACATTCAGCATGTCAATAGTACCTCAACCATTGGCCTTCGTATCCATCCCTGACCTGCTAGCATCAAACTTTCACTGTTGAGTCTGCCTAATGCCATTCTATGTCAACCAAATATAGCATCCAATGCTTTACTCCTATCAATCTTACTTTTCTTGCGTCTACATCTGTCTTTTATTCACCCTTCTTTCATACTGTCTTTGATGACGTGTTCTTTCAGCAACAGACTTCTTAACATTACCCAAGTGTTGGAGTAGTGTATCTCTGAAGTGTTGAACCTCGATTCTAGTGTATTCAACAAAGTACGTGTCTGTCATTTGACTGTCATAATCCAATGTAAAACTTTGAATCAGATGAACTTTTGGAAAGTGGTTGTTACCAACCCAAAAGGCTACAAGGATACAATCTTCTTGAAATTCATCATGTCAATTGCTTTGTAGTTGATCTACGTTGAGGAGCATTGTTCTTGTGAAAGTATCAACATCTTGACCAAAGAGTGACATGAATGCCCGTTTGAATCCATGTTCGATGCGAGTGCCTTTTAAGTCATCTTTTGAAAGAACTTGAAGTTGTGCATGAAGAGATCGAAAATAGCCATGCAATCTTTCTTTGCTTTTGACATCTTGTTAATTTGATTGCATGCACACTTTTGTTTCGTAATTCAAGCTACATTCCTTTACTATTATGCTGGATGCAGCTCTGAATTACTGTTTCTTTCTCAGAACAATGTTTTGTATGATAACTAAAATCAACATTCAATGAATCACATTTTTATGCTGGAATTTGGATTTTAATGATTCTTCTTGTGTTTGCATCAACTTCTTTTGTTTCAACAATTGTGAGTTCGTTGTTGATGAAGAATTAACTCAATCATGTATTCCCGTAGGAAAATCCCAGTTTAAAGAAATCATTGCATCTAAAATGGGGAAAAAAATTGAGCATCATATCTTGTATAATTCTGCATACGCGCTTTGATTTCTGAACTGAAAGCATTTTCAAACGTTGTTCTGAGTTTTGACAAAGTAGTCTTGCAATCAGTCTGAGAAATTGTTTCTTTGGTAAGATGATTTTCTAGTAAATCCAAGTCTTGAGAGAATGTTCTCTTGAAGATAGGCATGTTACCAAAATCTTGTAAAGTTTCTATGAGAAACTTGAGTTGTGAATGAATAGCTCGAAGACTGTCATGCATTAAATTCTTGAAATGTGTGTCTTCTCTTGAACTTTAGAAGTCGAACACAAAGAAGCTGTGTCATTTTGAAGAACACTTGATGTTTGAGGTTGCATGTTGTTATTGGTATTTGACATTTTGATGTTGTTGTGAATGGATATCGGATCTTAAGTAGGTAAAGTGATTGTTGTTGTGGATTGAAATCAATTAATGTTCACGGGATTTTACAAATCTTTGATTAAAACCGAGAAAAGAATCGTATCTTTCACGAGATTTTACAAATCAAGAAGAAACCGTGAAACAATAAATAATTGTTGTTTGTGAAATCATTGTTGAAATTGAAGCACATGAGATTTTGTAACGATTAATGAGCTTAAAACGATGAACGGTGCATAAATTTTGAGCTTGAAATGATGAACGGTTGATTAAAACTCAAATAAGGACTAACGGTATAATTAAAAACTAAAGGTTAACTAAAAGATTTGAAAAATACAAAACTAAAAAAAATGTTTGAAAATTAAATGATAAGATTGAAAATGATTTTAAAGCTAAGGATTAAAAATAAAATTGATTGAAAATGAAAGGTAAAAATTAAAATTGTTTTAAAGTGATGGACTAATAGTAAACTTTTAAAAACCTAGAGGTTAAAATTGAAAACTATTTAGAAGTCTAGGGGCCAAAAGTGTAAAATGCAAATTATAAGAAATAAAAAAAACGTGTTCCCTCCCTGTTGTATCTTCTTCGTTTTCAAAATAAAAAAGGCGGTTTTTATTCGTTTGATTCGGTTTGATTTATAAGCCATGCGGTATCGTCGTGGAATCCGAAAAACCACATTGATCGAAAAGAATGTACGATCACGATGGTAAAAAGTTCTAAGCCCGTAGATTAACGACACTCGAAACCGAAAAACCGAAAAAAAACTTAAACGAGTATAGGCTTGTTCTCGAGAATTAGTTCGGTTTGCACTAGTAAAAAAACTCGTTCGGCTCTTTTTAAAATTACACTCGTTCGGCTCTTTCAAGCGTTAACTCGTTCGGCTCTTTTTAAAAATACACTCGTTCGGCTCTTATAAAATGACACTCGTTCGGCTCATTCAAAGAGTACACTCGTCGTGGTCATTGAATTTTAACTCGTTCAGGTGGACAAGTATTTTACTCGTTCGTCCTCTTTGTAAGTTTTACTCTTTCCGGTGGTCAAGATAAACACGATCGTGGACAAGTATTTTACTCTTTCGTTCTTGTTGGATGAACTAGTTCGGTGTCTTTAAAACTTTAACAAGATTCAGTTCCACAAGCTGAACTCGTTCGGCTTCACTCAAGAAAATGCTTGTTCGACTTCAATAATATAGCAAACACCTTGTGGCGCATGGATTTTTGTTCGTCTTCAACCGCCGTATACCACATAGAAATAAGCCAAGAACTTTAAAAAAATTGAAAATAAGCTTGAAGAAACTGTTTTTAACCCACAATAAGCCGTGACAAAGAAGCTCTCTTTTTACTAGAATAAGTTACAAACTTTTGAGACTTTGACTCGGAAAGAAAAAAAATTTTACGCAAAAAGGCCACAAAAATGAATAGCCAAATTGTTGTAAAAGTGAATATAGTATTGTGCACACCAAAACTGCAGCCTAACTGTTAAAACCCAAGACAGAAGATTTCCAAAAAGAAACTATTTTAAAGCCCAAAATGAAACATAAGATTTTTCAAATTTGATAAAAAAAATGAAACTTATAAATGGTGTAAAGGAAAAAATAAACGAAACAAAGTGTAACGATGAAAAAAGAAAAAAAGCTAGAAATAAGCTAGAAAATGCCAGAAAATAAGAATGAACATAATCACTAAACCAACCCGTGGTGAGTGATACCAAATGTTATCCCAAAAGCTTAATCCATTTCACAACATAAGCTATACCAATAAGCAAAAAGCTAGAAAGATAGAAAGAAAAGTTGGAAGATTTATTAGAGAGAAACTAGAGAGGTGGATGATTACACACACACACAAGTGAATGAAATGGTAACCAACACCCTCTCCATGTGTGGAGAGGGTCCTTTTATACCCAATGCCAAGTAGTAGGCGTATGGGCTTTCTACATGGGCCGGGCTTGGCATATCTTGGGCTTTGAACCCGCAACACGGACAATATTAGATTACAAACCAAGCCCGTTGAACCCGACTAGCCTATAGAACCATGACAAGACCTAGTTTAACTTTGTAAGACCGATAACATTCTTGTTTGACTTAATATAATTAAGGCTAACAGACTGGAATTGGGGCTGAAATCTACTAAACTGTTGATGCTTGCAAGACAGCTCATGAAATATGGATAGCTATTGAAAGGCTGCAACAATGTGAATCTCTCAACATTCAAGATGTCAAAACTAATTTGTTTTGGGAGTTTGGAAAATTCACTTCTCATGATGGAGAGTCCATGGAGTTATACTACTCCAGATTTTACAAGATAAGAATGAAATGACAAAAAACAACTTAACAGTTTTGCCAACGATGCATTTCAATGTTTCAGTTTCATCAACACTACAACCAGAATGGTCAAGGTACTTGACAATTGTCAAAAACAACATGACTATGATACAGTCCAGATCACAAGCTCTTTGACTTCTAAAATAGTATCAAAGGAAGTTAATGAATCCTGCTGAGAAATAAGCCCAATAATCTATCCATTAGCACTTGTTGCTGCTGCTTCACCATATCCAGATCCTTATTTTCAAGCATAAAAATCTCACAAACCATATGCACCAACATCCAATCATCTTCCACCAGATCTAATGCATCTACCAAATTTAAAGGCAATGAGATAGCCAAACCAATCACACCTCCATCTGAGTCAGCTTTTGAAGAAGACAGTGATCCAGAACAAGCTCAGAGAGATAAGGATATGCAGAAAAACTTGGCACTCATTGCAAAGTACTTCAAAAAGATCTATAAACCTACCAACAACAACCTTAGAACTTCTTCAAACTCTAGAAACAAGAATATGGATACTTCTCCAAGATATAAGAATGATAATCAGACTGGGCAGTTTGGGAATCAAAGGACAGTAACTATTGCTAGGGCTAGGGAGACTGTAGGTAGTCAGGTAGTGCAACAGAGCGGGATACAGTGTTTCAATTGCAAGGAATTTAGTCACTTTGCTAAGGAATGCAGGAAACCAAAAGGGTAAAAGACTACACGTATCACAAGGAAAAGATGTTGCTGTGCAAACAAGCTGAGAAAGGTGTTCCATTACAAGCAGAGCAAGCTGATTGGCTAGAGGACACGGATGAAGAGATAGATGAATAAGAATTAGAAGCACATTATAGCTATATGGCAAAGATTCAAGAGGTTCCTTCTGCAAACTTAAGAATTAATACTGAGCCATTGGAACATGTACAATACGAGGATGAATATAATGTGTTTGCCAATGAGAGATAGCATTATGAGCACCCTAAATCCATTAGTAACACGTGTATAGTGGAAAAGATTGATAGTAATGTCAATCCTGATTCACTAAATATGTATGATAATGAAATTCAGACTGATCAAAATGCTGAAGATGAGCGTGCTGCGCTTGCTAATTTAATTACAAATTTAACACTTGGTACTAAAGAGAACAAAAAGATTTTAAAGCAATTAAAGAAAGCAAATGCATCATTGACTCAAGAATTAAAGGAGTGCAAATCTAATCTT
>BQNB010140599.1:0-11065 GCA_026074375.1 Tanacetum coccineum | reverse complement strand
ATTATAAATTGACTTAAAACCTCAAATTTGCATTAAAACTTGAAAATGTTACAAAGCTGAAAGTAAAAGCTGTAAATGACTTTAAAAAAATAAAAATAAGCTAAGTTATATTAAAAATTAAGCTAAGATAAGTTTTTCTTTCTTTTCTTTTTTTACAATGAGCTACAAAGGCCCCTTTTATAGCCGAATTCTATCTTTGCTTGGTCTTTGTGTTGTGCTTCTTTAGTGGGTTGGGGATGAAGTCTTTACCCATTGGGTAATTTAGGTTGCAGGGTAAATCAAGGAAGAAAGACCCGTGAGTGGTTAGTGTTTGAAATTGGCGGGAAAAATAGTTGTAAGAGGGACAGGGAAAGGTTTGGTGATTTGGCAAGTTAAGTCCTTCATATTGCATAAGTCATTTGCAGCCATAGTCCTTGTGGTTTATAATAGTTTGGGAATTGGCAGATTAAGTCCTTCATGTCATTTGTCTTCATTACAAAATCAGTCCTTGTTGTAATACAAATATGGGGGCTTGACATATTAAGTCCCTCTACTTGTATTTTGAATAAATTGCAAATTCAGCCCTTGTAGTCTTTTTATCTTGTAATACAACTTAGGGATTTGGCATTTTTAGTCCCTCAAGTTATATATTTTTCTTCTACTTCAGCTTCTCAGAGTTGACTTTGACTTTGACTTTGTCTTTTTGACTTGGTTGACTTTTTTTGGCTTCGATTTGGCTTCGTCTTTTCACACTTTTCCATTCCGTGCTCAGTTTTGTCGTTTTTGGCTTTGTTTTTCGTCCTTTTGTGTGATATCCATTTCCTGCACAATACAAATGCAAACCAAACACATATTTGGCAGTTTTTGTCTGTTTTTTGGTCATTTAGGCTCGTTTTATTAGGTATAAAATGTGTGTAGTTAAGCACATATTAAGGGGCTTTCGTTTGGGTAGACGTTTTGATGAGTTGTTGGATTTATGATTTAAAGTATCCTAGCTCCTCAAACGTTTACTGCATAACATCTAGATTATGATAGCCCGAACAGTGATATGATGTTTTCACTAACTAATAAACAAAAATCATTTACGTTAAACTTTATGAAATAAAGTTTTGAAACAATCAAACTAAGACTTGCATATTACCCCAGGTTGCGTGACGATGCCGTTTATTTCCAATTAAGTCACTTTTGACTTCAATCAACTACCTTATCAAGGTGAGTTCATAGTCCCACCTTTACATGTTTTCTAAACTCCGTGGGGAGATACATGTTATAAACATGAATACAAGTATTTTCCAACTGCTATCCTGATATAGTATTGCCTAAGTACCTCCATTTGCCATAAGGCCCCACTATCATGAACCGTTAATTACTTTGCAAAGTAAGCGTGAATGCCGTGAATAGATCTATTGGGATTGAACTTCCCCGTCCAGGTTCTGGTACATACATGGCCAGCTGACGCATTTCATTTGAGGAACTCCGGGTGTTTGGCAAATCACCCGCTTGGGGCAACAACTTATGAATAACATTTACTTAAGGTTTCGGTGTCATGAGCTTAGGGCAATAATACTGTTTTCTATGATAATTGTAATTGTATAATTATTACCACTTATGATGACTTGTATTCAACCATTATATTGCAAACCTGTGAATTTCACTCAACCTTTGTGTTGACCTTTTTAGCATGTTTATCTCAGGTAATTGATCAACCTATGGCACGGAGTGACATTGGACTTGAGGACGTCCAAACTTGTTATCATTCAAACTTTATGTTTTTAATGTATTTTGGGACCTCCTTTGTAAAACTCTGATATATTATTGAATGATAACTAAATTTTCTAGAACGTCTCTTTTGAGTCGTTATCTATGATTATGATTGTTGATTCATGAAGTAATACCCCCAATCTAACTTCCGCTGCTATGTCAAATAAGGGGGTGTTATAGATTGGTATCAAAAGCCTCGGTTATAGAGAACAAGGTTAAAACCTAAACTATAACTACTTTTTCCATCCAAGAAAGTCCTCCGTGCCACTACATTTCCTGAATAGTATGTAAAGATACATAACTATTATATAAATAACTTATGTTATTTTACATTGGGTTGTTACAGAATTATGTCTACATCCACCCACCCTATTATTATCCTATCTGATTCCAATGTTGAGGATGCTTTTTCATCTACAAATACTCCTGACTATATCTCGGCTTCACCGGACTATTCCCTAGCTTCATCGGGAAACACCTCTTCTGACTCTTCAGTTTATCTAAGGATCTTTTAGCCTCGCTAACCATATCACCTTTCCACGATGATATGTATATGAAGGTCATGCAAGCATATAATGCTTCTAGTAATGAATTACCTATTCCATCACCACGAGCTCCTATTGCTTCACCAACTGTTTTGCCTTTATCTCTAGTGTTATCATTATCACCAATGTTTGATCCCCGAGATTTCTTTCTTCCTGAAGAGATTTTACCACCTCAGAAACGAGCACGTTCACGATCATCTTCCTCTACTTCTGCCCTACCTCAAGTATTTAAGATTGGAGAAAGTTCTCATAAGACGAGTTTGGAGCGCCATGAGGAACAGATCAAGACTATTTTGAATCACTTAGATAAACTCCCTCTTGAGCGCATTGAGCACATGGAAGATAAGATAGAAGGTCTTGGTAATGGTCGAGTAATCATACAGCGAGATTTTGACCAACTAGAAACCAAACTTCAAGAAGCCCATATTTAGATTTCTAGATTTTAAAGAGAGCAAATAAGGCATGACGAAGAGATTGTTCTTGCTCGCGTCAGGATTTCTACTCTAGAGATGCTCATCGAGGATATCCAGGTTCGCCACCGGTCAGATATGAAGAGTCTTCTGGACACGATCCATGAGCTCAAGAACCACAAGGGAGGACCACTAGACTACTAGACTAAATCCTTGTCATTTATAGCTTTTGTTTAGAATCTAACCACGGGATGTGTGGTATAAATAACGACACTTGTCAAATTTTGGTTATGTAAAATATGTAGACAAGTTATTTATGACATAATGAAGTTGTGATTCCATTATACCTCGCTGTTTTATGATATCGATTTATGTATGTCGTAGTTGTCTATCCTATATTCTGTAGTGTGATGTATCATATCTTTATGTATCTAGGTTTCTATGGCTTTGTACCCAAATATCATGGATATGATAAATGATCAAGATATTGAGCATACGATTTCACCAACATCACCACCAGACTAGCCTTTGATAAGTTATCTAAGTGATCGTGGTATGAAACCACTGTGAAGTGAACTAGTCCGCAAGAAACCTAATGAGTCAGATGCTTATTAGAGTACCCATCTCCGGAAGTCTTAGATTCTAAAATTTTTCCGTTATATCCTGCAAAGTAATATCAAAGGATGTGTATTTCTTTATTAGAACTTGTATCAAATAAGTATCTATGTCAAATGATTTAAATATCACTATGTATGAAAATTTTGATTATTATACAATGACTTGTGATATGTCTATATCATTGTATAGATTCTTATTTTGTGTTGTCTTGTAAATGTTGATAGAATGGCTCCCAAGAGGACATCAACATCTACAGCACCAGCCATGACTCAGGCCGTCATCAGGAAACTAGTTGCTGATAGTGTTGCCGCAGCTCTAGAAGCACAAGCTGCTACCATGGCAAATACTGATAATACCAATAGGAACACCGGACCAAGAGAAACTCCTGTAGCAAGAAAATGTAGCTACAAAGAGTTTATGAGCAGCCGACCTTTCAATTTTAAAGGTACAAAAGGCGTTGTTGGCCTCATCCGCTAGTTTGAACGAACTTAATCGGTATTTTCCTGTAGCAACTGTACCGAGGACTGCAAAGTGAAATTTGCTACTGGTACTCTAAATGAAGAAGCTTTGTCCCGGTGGAATTCATTTGCCCAGCCTATTAGAATAGAGGAAGCGTACAAAATTCCCTGGTCCGAATTTAAAAAGCTCTTAATAAAGAAGTATTGTCCTCGAACCGAGGTCAAGAAAATGGAAGAAGAATTTTACAATCTGACTGTAAAAGGAAATGATCTCAAGACTTACGTTAGAAGATTCCAGGAATTGGCAGTTTTATGCCCAACTACGGTGCCAAATTCTAAGAAACTTATGGAAGTCTTCATCGGGTGATTACCCAGAAGTATTGAAGGAAATGTTACCGCTTCAAAGCCTTAAACTTTGGAGGAAGCTATTACCATAACCTAGAGGTTAATGGATCAAGTAACAAAGCACAATTCTATGCAAGGAACCAATGATCACAAACGAAAGTTTAATGATAGAAGAACCTTCACCAACAACAACAACTACCAGAATAACCGTAACAACAATAGCAACCGCAACAATGATCACCAACAACAACAGAATAGAAGGCAAGAAACCGTTAGGGCTTATGCTGTCACCTCAACTGAGAACAGTAGGTATACTGGAAGCCTTCCCCTGTGTAATAAATGCAACCTGCATCATACAGGAACTTGCACTGTCAAGTGTCAAACTTGCAACAAGGTGGGTCATCTGACCAGGAACTGCAGAAACAAAGGGCCAGCCACTAGAAGCAACCTACAACTAGTATTTGTAACTTGTCATGCCTGCGGAGAAAAAGGGCACTACAAAAGTCAGTACTCAAGAGCAAATAGTATGTGCTTACATAAACATACCTTTTACCTAATAAAACGAGCTAAAAAGACCAATAATGACCAAAAATATATAAAAAATGCATTGTATATGTGTATTTCGTGAATTGTGTCTTGCAGGTATCAGATATTCAAAAAAAGACAAAAACAATGGCAAAACGGATGAAACCGAGCACGGGATTGGAAAGAGCGTGAAATACCAAAGCCGTAGGCGTACCTATCTTCTACGGACCAACCCGGGCCCACTTAATGGGTTGGGTCAGCTCACAACCTTATTATACTAAACAAACATAAGCCCTTTTTATAAACCTTGTATCAATAATCCAAGTCCACATCCAAGCCCATAACCTGGTCCAAATTGTTATAAACACGGGTCAAACACCCGGTCAATACTATTGTTCACTGTCTCTTTCCCTCTCTTTTACAAAAACACAGGGTAAATTGATTTCACCCTCCTCGCCCCTTACTTCAAGAAGCTCCCCTGACACATATGACACCCTCATTAAGCCACGCTAGTAATCCCCAGCACAATGATTGGATGATGGGACGTGGCACATGATCCAAGGGCTAAAGATGTAAGATTTTAAGGCGGTTACAAATCAACGGCTAGGATTGGATGATGAGGACGCTCCTCAAGGCTCTAGATCCTTCCTTTCATCACAATAAATAGAGGAGGCCTCACACAGCTGAAGATGTCTAGCTTATTTAGTTGTTAGTAGCTTATTCAAGTGAAATTTTAGCTTATACTTGATGTAATTTCCTTTTTAAAGCCTTGTAAACCTTTTATTATTAATAAAAATTCAGTTTGTCTTTTAAATCTTTTATTAAATTCTTAGTTACTTTTATTCAAATGTGTTAAAAATTAAGTTAGATACTGTTTAATAAGCTCAAAATAAGCTTATATTACCTGATAAGCTATCTCTTATTAAGCTAATCTTGTTTTAAGCTTAACTTAATAAGTTCATTACTCAATCACTCAAAATACCTTAACTTATATTTTGGATGATAAGCCAGATTTGGATGGGCTTATTGGACCTTACTTACTTGTGCAAACAAGCTTGAGCTTGTATGTAACACCCCCAAAATCTGGTACAACGCAGCGGAATGGCAAGGTTGGGGTGCTACTTCAGGGCACAAAACACAAGTCATAAAAAACGACCTCAAAAGAGACGTTTGTAAAATATCAGAGTAAATTCAGGATTTCCATTAATTTCCTTCTTCAAAAGTTACAAGAGTTCAAACATGACTCATTTACATATTTTAAGAAACTTGGTTATCACATGTGAAGAAAACTGAGTTCTTAAAGTTTTGATATCCGCGCAACTCGAATGCTCCCATAGCTCAGCTAGCAAGATTATAACCTGAGAAATACATGCTAAAACGGTCAACAATAATGTTGGTGAATTTATAGGTTTGAGTAAAATCAGTGTTGAAATCATTTAAGAGATATTTCAGTAGAAAAAGAAGCGTTACGATATTCCAAAGTATTATTTCTGAAATCCAAGTAGTGATTCAATAAGTCAAGAAATGCTAATGAAATCAAACAGTTTAGTGGACCACAAGATTTAAGTGATGGTAGACTAAGTACGTATTCCGAAGTCCAAAACAAGTAATAGCAGACTATGTATGTATTCCATAGTCCAAAATAGGTAAGGTAGACAAGAGAAACACATTCATCATGTCCAACACTTTGTATTATTGCACTAAGCTCATGGCCCCGAAGCCTTAACTAGATTTTTTTCCCCAATCGGAATATAGGATGCTTGCCAACACCCGGACACCTCTCAATGTTAAATGCACCTTGATCAAACTAGTGACCCAAGGAAAGGTAGGGATTGTCAGATACCGATAGATGTATACACAACATCGCGCTTACTACAAGAGCATTAACGGTTCTTGATAAAATAGGGACTTCTCGGAATAAGGTAAAAAAAAACCGTAGCAATATTAATTCAGGCAAGTAATTTGGATAGCATACAATTTGTAAAACTTTGGAGTTTGGTTATTACGGTATCCGTAGTTTTAAATCATCATGGTCTAAAATCACCGATTTCAAATCATGGTGTAACAAATACAAGCTTAGTAAAAATAATAATGAACGATTTAGTATAGATATTCAATAAGTTTATGTAGTAAAAATGAGCACGTATTTCACCCGAAACAGTTTAAGAAAACCTTAAAAGGAGAAAAGAGTGGC
The DNA here is from genome assembly GCA_026074375.1 of Tanacetum coccineum. Lineage (NCBI taxonomy): Eukaryota > Viridiplantae > Streptophyta > Magnoliopsida > Asterales > Asteraceae > Tanacetum > Tanacetum coccineum. Next base: position 4,230 of record BQNB010140599.1, on the reverse strand, counting down.
TAGAACTCACCTTGATCAACGATCACGATCGAATAAGTCAAATAAATCACAAACGAACCAGCAACGATCTCGATACACGCTCCTATATTTATGTCCCCATTCTTTCCCCCCTCGATTTTAATACGTACACATAATACGATTCAACAGGGCCGTACGTAGTTACAACGAAATTATGTATATTTATATATATTATATTGATATATTATATATAACGTATATTATATATTATACATACCTATATGTGGTGAGAAATCTACTTGCGGCGACTTAATCCTTAACACTTAATATATTTTATATACTATTTTCCATCCAATCTTAAGGTATATCAATTTATTGAAAACTTTACATTTTTGGTAAGTTTCTATTTTTAGAAAAGTTACTATTTTCGAAAAACTGCTATTCTTAGTAAGTCTCAACATTCCGTAATATTTATAATAATATTTATTTATATCGTCGGACTTTCGATGCTTAATTAATCCTTAATTTCTCTAAATCGAAATTATATCTCGATTATTACAAAAAGTTACTATTTTTTAGACTTTTCGTTTTTTAAAACCGATTAACAATCTCGAAAATAAGTACTATCAATAATATATTATTCGACCTTATTTTATCACTAAAAAAATGTACTCGAAACATATTAATATTACTTAATATATCCGTTGACTTTCAAGTTGACCTTTAGTTTTGACCCGCTATATCGCGATTTTAAAATTAATAAACCTCGCGAAAAAGTAAAACGAAATTACGAACAACTTTCGTGTTTCGCCGGAAGGCCGAAACGGACTCAAAAGTGCTCAAAACATTAATTTATTAATTCTGTCAGATTTAATTAAGTATTAAAATGACTTATTTTCTACTAAAGTGTATATTTCGATCTAGCTCCAGTTTCTTCGTTATTGGGAGTTAGAAGTCCCATTTTATATCAAAACGGCCGTCTTGGAAAGCTTAATTATATTCCATAAACAAAAATCCAACTTTTCAAAATCTCGAACCCCGAAACATAGAGACTGTTTTCTGGTCAAGTGTGACCCGTTACAAAAGGCGTTAAATCTCGTTTTCGACCCAAAAACTCATCAAAAATATATTCAATATGCCTTATTATTTCATATAAATCCAACTTTAACATCAATATCATATTATTTCCTACGCCGCAAGTTCCAATCGATTTCATCACATATATAAAAAAAATCGAATCAATGAACGAAACAATCGAAATAATAATAGAAGGAAGGCTCACAAAGCTATACGGAGCAAAGTCGGAAAAATAAAATGCACCCGTCTCGTCCCTTTTGTTCCTAGCCGCGGCTCACCACAACCCGAACCAAACCAAAAACCAAACCGAAACCTTCTTGGAATGTCTTAGATATTGTGTGAGAATACTTGTATATTTAGTAAATAAAAATTTATGGATTGTGTGTATGTGTTTGCTTCAAGCCGTGGCTAGGGAGAGGGAAACAAGAGAGATTGTGTGAGTTTTCACCTTAAGAAATGAGAGTGTATGTGTTTCTTATTAGTTGCTTCCTATATATACCACAAAGACTAGTCAAAGTCTTCATGGAAAGTCTTAAGACATAAGGAGGGTCTTAAGGAAAATGGTTGGTCAAAGAAACATAAGTTTTAATGAGGTTGAAGATGTACATGGTACTTATGTTTTTATGTCTCCTAAGATGGTGATTATCCCATGGAAATGAGGAAGATGTTTAGCTAGATATTTCTTGCATAAAAGAGAAGTATTACTTTGTATTTTATAAGTTGTAGATAATTGTAAAGTGTAGTTTTAGTTTATAAATGTATAACTTGTAATGTATAGGTTTTAGTTTGTTTATTTAGTGTACCATATGACTAACAATGTTTACTTGGATAAAGTCTAATAAACTTTGAGCATTGAGAATAAAAATGGTTATTTGTTGAAGCGTAGATTATTTTGGTGGTTCCGGGAATGCCTAAACGTAATGTATCGCGAAACATAACCAATTTACGTAACCGATAAAAATAAAATATAAAAAGTCAACTATTACTTTCGTAAGAAAATAAAATAATGCTTTTATCGTTTATAAAATGTTATCGTATAAATAGGTCAATCGTCTTGTAAAATAATATTTATAAATTTAAAACTCATATAAATATTATATAAATGATTCTAAAATGTTTTGCCAAAATTTTTATTAAAAACGAACCAACACTATTCATGTCAGGAAATAGTGTATAAAAATCATATTTCTCTTGTTTTATTCGTTAAATGAAATTTTTTTTTAGCTTACGCGATTTAATTATATAATAAGAATTAAAAGTAAACGCGTACGAAACTAAAATAAAATAAATGGTGAAATTATGACGAAATAAATGGCGTCATAAAATGACCTGAAAATACGAAATGTTACAGTCTCCTCCGGTTAGAAGAGCCTTGTCCTCAAGGCTCAGGTTGCAACACCTGAAGAAGGTATGGGTTCAGAGAAAAGATTCGAATATTTCTTTCGGAATTGGTCTTGATGAAGAGGTGTAGGTTTTAAGGTGACTACTCTCAGCATGACATGGTTCTTCCTGAATGCATAGGTAATCAGTCTATGCACCAAATATACATAGGTGATTAGGCTATGTATATTTGAGGGCCAACGATGAAATGCTCATTTTCGTCAAAATAGTGTGGTGTACGAAATGGTATCAAATAGTTTTGTAACGTAATGAAATAGTCAATAAAGTAAACGTGAAGTAGCTCATAGGGTGACAACAAAATGGTTTATAGGTTGACATCGAGATGGTTAGTAAAGCGATAGGTATCCATATATAATACCAGTATCAACGCTCAAGGGAGTAAATGAAAAATCAGGAAGTACACGAAAATCAAAATGATCAATATTTATATAACGGACCGATATAAGGTAAATAGTAGGACGTCATAAGATAGACGTAAGAGAGCGAAATTATAACCAAGTGTTATATAATCATTATTCATGTAATTAGCAATAGGGATGCAAAAGAGAGCATATAAGTTACCTGGGAGCAAGCGCGTGCGGATATCGGATAAAACAAGGAAAGACTCTATATTTTGAAAAACATGGTCATAGTCTAGGTTTTGAAAACGACCTAGTTCTCTATGACTTCAGCTCTGATACCATCTGTAACACCCCCAAAAATCAGGACAACGCAGCGGAATGGTAACATTGGGGTGCTACTTCAGGGCACAAAACACAAGTCACGGAAAACGACCTTAAAATGGACGTTTTAAATAAAGTCATATTCTATTTAATAAAAGATCAGAGTTGCAACAGGTTTCATTTATAATGTATTAGAAAACATTGTCAAAACGTTTGTCAAATAGTACTCAAGTTATTAAGCCTTCAAAAATATATATATCCGCGCGACTCGAATGCTCCCAATGCTCCACTAGCAAAATAGTAACCTGAAAATACATGCTAAAACGTCAACAATAATGTTGGTGAATTCATAGGTTTAAGTAAAAAGCAGTATTGAAATAATTTAAGAAATATTTCAGAAGAAAAGTAGCGTTACAACATTTAAAAGTGTTATTTCCGAAATCCATCCAAAATCCAAGTAGTGATTCATCAAATCAAGAAGTATTTAAAAGTGGACCACAAGATCGAAGTAATGGTGGACTAAGTACATATTCCGAAGTCCAAAACAAGTAATGTAGACAAGAGAAACACATTCATCAAGTCTAAGTATATATTATTGCACTAAGCTCATGACACCGAAGCCTTAACTAGATTTGTGCCCCAATCAGAAAATAGGATGCTTGCCAACACCCTAACATCTCTCAATGTTAAATGCACCCGATCAAACTAGTGACCCAAGTAAGGGTGGGGATTGTTAGTCCCGATAGATCTATCCACAACACTCGCGCTCACGACACTAGCAACTGACGGTTCATGATAATAGGGGACTTAAGTGGCAGATAAGGTACTTAGGTAATAATATCAGGCATTAATCTGGATAGCATACACTTTGAAAAACACTTGTGTCCAATAGTAAAACAAGCAATGTAATTCACCCCGTAAAGTTTGTAAAATAATCAAGTAGTAAAAAGGGGGGCTATGAACTCACCTCGAGTGAATGGTAATCAACAAGTATTCACAATAGAAAATGCGTCATGCTTACGATCGAATGAAACCTAATCCAATATAGGTCGTATAAGTACTAAACACTTTGATTATTTATAGGTCGTATAGCTCATCATACTATCGTTTGGGCTATCATAATTAAGAGGTC
>BQNB010140598.1:0-17395 GCA_026074375.1 Tanacetum coccineum | reverse complement strand
TAAGTATGCAACACGAGCAAGCTATTGTACATTTTTATCAACCATAATTTGGCACATTTGTATTCATGTTAGGACAAAGTTTTGAAATGATTTTACTTATGAAATTTGCTTCATTTTCATTTTCTTTTTATATAGTGTATATCTTCACCATGCTCCTGTTCTACAATCGATTATGTGTTGGGAACTCTTCCAATGACAATTTTGTGTTGTAAGCTTCTTTAGTTTCCATGTGACCGTAACTAATATCTTCATCAATTACAGGATGTTACCGCATTGCTTTAATATCTTGAATCAAAAACATTGGAGCAACACGATCGGAACTTCAAAACCAAATGACGTGCTATAAATTGTTCTAAAAAGATGACACATGATTCACCACACATTTCAAGTATTCTTCATTTACTACAAGAGTTTAACAACAAACATTGTTCTCATGGTGAGTTTTATATTTGGTACTCTTGATTGGACCTTGATTGGTTGACAAGATAAGAAAAACATAAGTAAGAGGGTTGACAAACAAATGATATGTTGGGTCAAACCATAGAAATATGTTAAGCTGTGATTTTTTTGCAGCCCCAGTTACATCTATCCCAATATGGTCACCACTAAGTCCGCCGCTTATCCAACTAACCATCCCCGTAACCTGCTACCAAGTCTCCTGCCTACCCGCCAACGACTTCTGGTAATTTAACAACTAATTATAATCTGTATTATGTTTTTTTAACGGCAAATATAATCTGTATTATGTGGCGGGTGCTGAAAGATCAAATTTGTTATTTCAGAGTACTTATTTTGACCTACTACCAAGTAAAGTATAATAGGGTATGTTAATAATAGTTTTGACCCGGTAACTTATGAATTGATCAATACGGATAACTTTTTATATTGGTCAAATGCAATGAAAATGTTTGAGTTATATGGTCTGCTATATGACACTACCTATATCTTTTTATGAATGGGTTCTGTTTGCTTCACAAGTTCTATATTACTGTAGTACATTGGTTATAGACTGAAGGTTAGTGTGTCTAATCCTTAATATGTGGGTCTTTGTATAAGTCGGGGCTAGAGATGGACCATTTAAAGAATATGGTCGTGAGACTATAATATGAAACCAAAATGAAAGCGTTTGAGGAGATGTGGCGAAGTCAGATGGCAACTTTGCAAGTAAGTTTTCCTATTTACCTTTTCAAATCTCCACCTTATTTAGTGAGCCAAATCCAACATATATGAGAAGTTGCAATATGTCGGAATACAATCTTTTTTTAGCAAGTGATTTCCAACAGTCTCTGTATGTATTAAAGTAAAAATTGGATGATCAATCATGGAAGCCAGAGATCATACTATTATTTAAGAAATTGGTACTCATGTGCCCTTATTTAAGGAACTGGTAAATATGTTTGTCTCATACTTTTTTTGTCTATCTATTGAACAGGGAGATCATACCATTATTTAAAGAATTGTAATGGTTCATACATGATTATACCTTTCATGAATACATAAGTTGAGGGTTGTAGTTTTGGTGTCGAAGGCATCCTACAATGTAAGTTCATTGAAATATATATTTGTTTATTTAAGATCATGTAAATCATGTAATGTCATTCATACGGACAATGTGAATGAAGTTATTTATGAATATCGTAGTTTTGAGTTCATATCTGGCTAAGCCTTCACTTACTAAAATGTCACATGACGTAGTGGTCCTTTTACCTTTTAATAGATGATTCGTTGTTACAGCTAATGTGTTTTGTGAACATAGATTAGCAACCAGTTGCATATGTCATATAGTGAATTTGTAAGGTGGACTTTTTAGTTTGCATAAACAATCATGTTAAGGTACTTGCTACTGTGGGTTCATGAAAAGACATTATATGAGAAGGTGAAAGAGATACTGATGAATGAAAGCAACACCCAGGTATGTTTCTCTATAAATTCTTAACCTTACTTTATTAAAGTATTATCTTCAAATGTGTTATTGTATTACAATGCAACTTTAGTTAAGTTGAGGTTCTGCCTATACCATTAAAAAGACATAAATATGCTCTCTGGTATGGATATCCATGGGCGGTTTCATGATTGTGATTTATTTTTTTGCATAGACTTTATATTTACTTTTAGCTTTTTTTAATTTTTAATTTTATTTTCTAAATTAGATGCATATGGAAGTAATTTTCGGTGATAGACCCGTAATTCGACCCGTTATTCTTCAGAACTAACTGTACATGCAAGCAGGTCATACCAAGGTAAGTTCTTATAGTTGCTAACCTATAAACCAAATGGATACGCGCATATTGTTCATGCCAAGTTAAGTTCTTTTTTTAGAACGGCAGGGTTAGTACATATATAGTTAGTGGTTAGTGGGAGCCCACTCCCATTAGTCTACAAGGGGAAACCACCATGGGGAGACTCGAAATTGAGACCTTTCGCATGGGGAAGAGCCTTCTCACCAACTCTGCTAGACAAAGTTGGCCCAAGTTAAGTTCTTATACCCGCCAATATTAATGTTTGTTAACTTCACTCTTGCATAGTACGAAAAATAGTCGGTAATAAATTAAGTGTAATATACACATAGGTGATGTGTGTAAAGATTAGATTAAAAAAATTAGTTGTAAGGAGGCAAATCAGAGACTTTCTTTTGGGGTATTAATGTATATGGATAAAGGGTGTACCACAACATTTATAGACTACATGTGCATAGGTTAACATACGAGAATAAGGTCTAAGAATTGGTGTTTATGTTGGGAGATTAAAGATCATAGTTTCTTCTTTAAAAGATCCATACATAGACACTCATTAAAGGTTTTACATGTTGTAAGCATTGATCTAGAAAAAGAATCCATTAAAATGATTAGGAATGTGATGAAAGATATAAAGTAAGTGGTGGTGAAGCATGTTTTATGCTTTCTTAGTTTGATTTCTGGTTATCAATTGCAACTTTAGTGTTTGGCTCTCTTAAAGGAACTCGATCAAAATAACCGGTCACTGATAAAGCAAAGAGGTCATGTTAATAAGCTGGGTGAGTAAATTGAGTTGCAAAAAGGTTTCTTCATATACATTGCGTTTTGAACAAGACATCATGTAAGATTTAGCCAAATATGGAACAATTAATGATTGTGAATTGAGAAGGGTTTGTAATGAAGTTCCATTTAGAAGCCTTGGAAAGATCAATAAAGCTTTTTTAGGTAAAGAAGAAGAATTAGCTATAAGGTAAGAGAAGAAATTTTGGTTAAGTCTACTCATTGAAAGGTTAAACCCAATGATCTTGAGTCCCATGTATTTATATAGTCTTTGTAGGTGTTGATTGTATTTTATTCCAAACTTTTTATTGAAAGATTGTTACATATATCTGCTAATGAATCAAAATCTTCCATGTGACAGTTGGAAAAACATCTTAAAGCTAAAGCTAAAGAAGTTGTGAAGAAAAAGGTTTTAAAATCTTCATGAAATCTCATGCTTAGACTCGGAAGCTTCAAAGGGTAATACTACATTTGTTTTTGGTTATTCAGTCAAAGGAGTTGAGGTTTTGTATTATACCTTAATACTATATAATCACATCTGGAATGATTTGATTCAATCTGTGTTTACTTCTATCCAATTTTTGTTAATAAACATAAAGGTTTTAAGGATTAAATCACACTCTTCTGTTGACTATTCACCCGGTACCACCATAATTTTTTAGCTAAGTTATAAAGCTTTATCCGTTTCAAATAAACTACAACTTAAATGTTTAACCAATTTCCCCATTTTCAAAACTGCTTGGTTGATGTTTCAACTATATGAAACTATTAGAGTGATGTCTGAAACATTTTGTATCTTATTACAATGTATAATTCTATGCTATAATTTAACAAAACTATATTGTTTTTCAAGGCGTGTCCATTATTTTTCTGTCATCTATTATCTTAAACGAAATATTGCAATTTTACATCAAACGTTGTCTATAAAAAAGCCCTTAATCAACTGTCCGTTTTTTTATTAGCTACTTTTTGTTTAAACAATGAATGCTATTTTGTTTTCTTGGGGATGTTTTGCAAATCACATTTTAAATTAACTTTTTGTTTTTAAATATCTTATCATTTAACATTATTTCTATTAACCATTCTACTACTTTTATATTTTTAACAATTTCTAAAGCTAGCCGCCCATCGGGCGGGCCTTGAGGCTAGTAACAAAATAAAACACATTAAAAAACAACGGTATGAGATACTAAGAGGTGGTAAAACACCCCTTCAAAATCTAATTCAATAACATGCATTTACCTTTTTACCGCCTCTTAATTATCAAAAATCAAATCAAATACTTTTAATTTGTCTTAGACTCTTAATGATATGAAAAGGAAAAGCAAACACACTTTTTATCTAAATATGTGAATGTGTCTAAGAGTCGGATTTTAGAAGACAGCCTAAAACATTCTTTTCCAACAAAAGAATCATATTTGAAATCTAAAAAGATGTTTTAACTTTTATTAACCATGAAAAGTAATTTTAAAGTATGATATTTAGACTTTTACATACTGTATTCAACGAGGATGAATCGATTCGCGTGTTGCGACGGATCAACTTTTTTTATGCGGCGTGCATTTTTCTAATTGCGATTTCAATTTAGCATTTTTCATGTTATATGTTTGACATTCTCTTATGAGGTTGTACGTGGTTAATTTTAAAGTTATTAATTAATTTAGGGGTTCATATTTTTCGAATATATATATAAAAATTTAACATTTTCTTATAAAATCGTATATATGTCAAAAGCATTGCAATATTATGCTCGTTTTGTTCGCAACAGCAGTATATTTTTTATGAATGAATCGGTAGATATATTTTATATATTTGATAAATCGAATTTGTTATATAAAAAGACATAAATAACTAAAAATTTAAGGTAGTTTTCGTAATTTTTCGTACAGTTTGAGTGTACGTTTTGTAATTTTTTTTATCTAATTTAATGTGTTGGGCCTGAAATTGGATGTTCGGCTATTTTTTGTCGGCCGGATGCGCCCAATGAGAAGTCCATGGTTTTTTAGTGAGCTTCCTAAATGCTATAACTATATAGGGTGAATTGCATATATATCCCTACAAAGACTCATAATTGGGTATATATCCTACTTAAAATTTTTAATTTCGTGTATATTCTTCATAAACATTAAATATATGTCATATATACATATATCAAATTAATTATTTTATATATATTTAAAACCAATAGATACAACATGATTGTAATCTAAACTAGCTAAGGGTGTGCATTGTTCAGTTATTAAATCGAATAAACCAAAAACCAAAACTGAACCGAACCGAACCGAACTTATAACTGAACCGAATTTGTCAAAACCGAACCGAACCGAATTAAATGTTCGGTTTTTGGTTGGGATATGGTTTTGGCAATCTCAACTCAAAATCGAATTCATATAAGATATACGGAACATAAACTAATAAAAAACTGTGTTGTATTATTGACAGAAAATCAAAACGTAATATTTTATACTTTTTTGATACCTTAAGATGGACCAGGAGGGATAGCAAGTGCCCATATTACATATGACCATTACATATTATATAGAAAACTGTGTTTTATTACATATTACATATGACCATTACATATTACATAGAAAACTGTGTTCGATTACATATTACATAGAAAACTGTGTTTTATTACATATTACATAGAAATTTATGTTTTATTACTTATTACATATGACCATTACATATTACATATGACCATTGCATATTAGATAGAAAAATATTTATTACATATTACATAGAAAATTGTGTTTGATTACATATTACATAGAAAATTGTGTTCTATTACATATGGCCAAGTGCCCATTTAAATATAGCCTATCATTTTATTCTAGCCACAAGATTATAATTTCAAAAGCTCCTAAAGTAGCCACGTAACCGTTTAAATTCAAAAACGAGGATAATATGTCTATGATCCTTGATCATCTAGGAAGATTGTACTAGGCAAATCTTTTTACCAAGAAAATCTCAGGGTTTTATGACACCAGCATAAATCCCAATCAAGCTATGCAGTATCTAAACGTAAAGGAATATGTTAAGCTTGACATGGACAGCGAGACCCTATACCACTACTCTCCCATATCCACACAGGTATATTTTTTTCTCTTTTATATGTATATGTTCAATCAACCAACCTGATTATGTGCACTTAGAATGGAGTTTCATATTAGAGAATATACCTCAAAATATAATCTAATCTATTTCACTCAAGTAACTGTAAACTTGTATAAATTCGTGTGACCAATTATCATTATATCTTCCATGCGGGGGGTGTTTGTTTCATCTTATATATCATAAGCCTTAATTTTGCGGCTTATTTTGAGACTTAATCGGCTTATGTAGGTTTATTACCATATGATAAACTTATAAGCCCATAAGTCTTAAATAAAGCCAAAAACTTAGGGCTTATGAAATATAAGCCGAAATCAAATAAGCTCAAAAGCCCACGTATAAGCCAAAACAAATACCCCCTTAGAAATAAAAATAGGCGACTCATATACAGTATATACTACATAATAGAGTAAGTAAAACACTTGTGATTATGACCAGTTTTTATAAAAATAAAAACAGTTTAGATAATGTTTAAATTAATGATGAAAATCTCAAGGCAGCTTCATAACTTATGGCTAAACTTGGGGTTTCCAGGTGTTATCAATTTAAATTGAAACTAAATATACTTTGGGTCTTGTTATTAAAATATGAAGGGTCATTATTATTATTATTATTGTTATTATTATTCTAATTATTATTATTATTATTATTATTTATTATAAACATCACTTTTATTAGAAAATCATAGGATTTACAAAAAATTAGTGGGAAGCTGAGATACTATCTAGGCCCTCACTCCTCTAGCTTTAGCGAAGCTGATGCTACTAAAAATATGAACAGTAGTACGTGCCCTAATATCTTGAGTCACAGCGAACTTTCAAATCCGCTTCAGTAAGGTAACTGCGTCCTTCTCAAGTTCTCCCAAAGAAGAGAATGAGAAGGGGAGAAACCCATATCCATTTTTTTGCACATTTAGCCTCATATTTTACGCGTTTACGTCATTCATCATCAATCACCGCACGTCTTGGTACAAAATCAATCATCCCAGTTTGTGTCAAGGGCGATGAACATAATACCAATGTCCTCATGAGTAAACATATGATCATTAAACGATTATGGCCAAGATTTTCCTCTAAACCAAAAACTGAACTTTGAATCGGATACGATGACGAACATGAACACGATCACAAACACTAAATCAAAACTCTAGTTTAGTCTTGGAGGAGTAATAGACATAAAACTTTCCTTAGATTGCTACTAATTATTCAAAAATGAGACTTTTGATATTCGTTTTAGACTATTTATATATTGTAGCAATTTGGAATTTCAAACTATGATAATATATGGCATATTTTGGTATTAATGTGGTATTAATGTGTCGATTTACATGATGGAAATTTTTACCTTTCTATTTCCAGCGAATAGCGGGCAATTCAGAAGTAGAACTACGTGCTGAGATATTTGAGATATTCCAAACAGATGTTCAAATCACCTACAATGAAGATATTTCAACTAAGGGGATTTCAAGATTTGTACAAGTGAGTGGAGTTTTGGAATAAATAATTGTTGGGGTGTTTGTTATAGAAAAATGAACATAGAAGACAAAATAGTCAAAAGTGAAAAGTTTATTATTGTCGTACACCTGAGTGATTCATAGAACTTTGCAATGAATCAGGCTTGCGTGGTTTTCCTGAATATGGCATACTCACCCACAAGATAAACGGATCGAGAAGAATAAAAATTCATTTTTTTTGTAACCATGGTTTCTGCTCTTTAGGCTGGCTAATTCAAGGGGTTTGAACCCACCGCCACACAGATTCAAATTAGGTAAAGTCCTCCTTTTGGAGGAGGTTGGCGTGGCCATTTCAGAGTTATTTGCACCTAGTAGGAATCAAACTTGGGAGCTTACATATTTTAGTGTGATACTTGCAAATCCTTTTACCACTAGGCCACTTTTGGGTGGTTAAAATGATTATCCTAATGATCCAATAGTATATTTTATTGGAAAACTTGATGAAATTAACGTATTTGTAAAAAGAATACCCATTAAAAATTAGTATTTGATCATTATCGACAATTTTTTCCATCTTTTTAGGATAATGAATTTTGATTCTTCTTGAGCCATTTATCACGCGGGTGAGAATGCCATCATTAGGCAAACCAAGCAAGCCTGATTCATTGCAAAGTTCTATGAATCGCTCGGGTGTACGACAATAATAAACTTTGCACTTTCGACCTATTTTTTCCTCTATGTTCATTTTTCTATAACGAACACCCCAACAATTATTTATACCAAAACTCCATTCTCTTATACAAATCTCGAAATCCCCCTTACTTGAAACATCTTCATTATAGCTGTTTGGAATATCTCAGATATCTCAGCACATAGTTCTACTTCTGAATTGCCCACCATCTGCTGGAAATAGAGAGGTAAAAATTTCCATCATGTAAATCAACACATTTAATACCAAAAGATGTCATGTATTCTCATAGTCTGAAATTTCATATTGCTAGAATATATAAATAGTCGAAACGAATGTCAAAAGTCTCATTTTTGAATAATTAGTAGCAATCCAAGGAAAGTTTTATGTCTATGACTCCTCTAAGACTAAACTAGAGTTTTAAGTTAGTGTTTATGATTGTGATCGTGTTCGTGTTCATAATCATATCTGACTCAAAGCTCAGTTTGTGGTTTAGAGGTAAATCTTGGCCATAACCGTTTAATAATCATATGTTTACTCATGAGGACGTTGCTATTACAATAAAATAATAATAATAATAATAATAATAATAATAATAATAATAATAATAATAATAATAACCTTTCATAATTTAATAACAAGACTCAAAGTATATTTAGTTTCAATTTAAATTGATAACACTATGAACCCACAAGTTTGGCCATAAGCTATGAAGCTGCCTTGAGATTTTCATCATTAATTTAAACATTATCTAAACTGTTTTTAGTTTTGTAAAAACTAGTCAAAATCACAAGTGTTTTACTTACTCTATTATGTAGTATATAATGTATACGAGTTGCCTATTCTTATTTCTAAGGGGGTATTTGTTTTGGCTTATACGTGGGCTTATGAGCTTATTTGATTTTGGCTTATATTTATAAGCCCTAATTTTTAGGCTTAATTTGAGACTTATGGGCTTATATAAGTTTATCATATGATAATAAACTTACATAAGCCCACTAAGTCTCAAAATAAGCTGCAAAATTTTGGCTTATGAAATATAAGCCAAAACAAACACCCCCTACATGAAAGATATAATGAAAATTGGTCATACAAATTTACACAAGTTTACAATTATTTCAGTGAAATAGATTTGATTATATTTTTGGGGTATATTCTCTAATATGAATCTACATTCTAAGACAATATAAATGCACATAATCAGGATGGTTGATAGAACATATACATAAAAAAGAGAAAATATATATACGTGTGTGGATACGGGAGAGTAGTGGTACAGGGTCTCACCATTCGTGCCAAGATCAACATATTCCTTTACATTTGGATACTGCATAGCTTAAGAAGGATTTATGCTTGTGTCATAAAACCCTGAGATATTCTTGGAAAAAGGATTTGCGAAGTACAACCTTCCTCGGTGATCAAGGATCACAGACATATTATCCAATTTTTTGATTTTAAACGGTTGCATGTGTGACAAATGGAAATTTAACAGATTAATATTTTATTGTTAATTTGCATTATTTTGAATTTTATAATTTTCATAGTCAATTTGACCTAAAATCGGAAAGTTGTCCCGCGTATACTGAAAAACATCTTCGGATGCGTTCCGACTTTGGACTAATCATAGTCTAATTATAGTGTGCGTGCTTTGGTCATTCTAAAGTGTTGCATAGGTTATGAACACTTACTTTTACGATTTTTACGTTAAACACGTACGTTTTGCATTTTTGGTGTTTAGTGCATGCATATTACCTCGTAATTTTCCCACCATTGCATGTAAACATAATTGAAGAAACATGTAATCTTATGATCAAACCAAGAACAAGAGTGAGATGTGGGTTGTGATGTTTTAGAGAGAGAAAGTGGATGGAAAATGGATGATGTTCTTATTAGATGGAAAATGGAAAAATGAAACAACCAACCCCTCTCCAAGGCTAGGAGAGGGCTTATATAGTTACATGATGGCCGGCCCATGGGCTATGATGGGCTTCCCATGGGCCTTGGGCCGGATTAGATTCTATTCTTCACTTAATACTATCTACGAGCTAAGACCTATTACAACTTGGAAGTGACCGACACTTTTTGTGTTTCCAACAATTTCCCCCTAAGGGAGGTCACTCCATTTTACAAAACTTTAAGTCTAGCATACTATGCTTTGTCTTTAGTCATTAGCTCATCCTTTTTGACATTCTCCTGTGAGTATGTTGTAGTGATCATTGATTTCTGGATTGAGCTTGTTCCTTGAACTTGTATTTGACATTGTGATCTTGAGCATCTTGAGATTATCAACCAAGCACAATCTCTTCGTCATCTAGAACTTTGCCATCTTGTGGATTTGTGATTTCTGAACCAACATGCTCATACCTTTCTAGAATGGTTGTCTTGAAAAACTTTTAATACTACGTCTTTCTTGAGATCTGTTAACTATAAAACTTTGTCACTTCGAGAAAGACGTTCGTTATCAGAGTAGCAGAAGTCTTGAAATATGTATTTGAGCCTTTCATGAAGACCTTATGTTTGTCTATCGGGTATGAGCATGTGGCTATGGATCTTGTGAGTCAGCTGGAATCAGGAACCTCCACCACCATCTTTAAATAGCCTGCATAAAAACAGTTAGCAATAAAGCGGGGGACAAATATGGCTTTGTCATTCGCCTAGGTTTGGTTGGAGTAACCTTCAAATCCATGAGGATCGACCTGTGATCAGATAGATTCAATTTAAGAAGAATCTTCTTGACCGGATTTCCAGCTGTAGTATTGAATCTTTCTAACACATAAGTATTAGATTCATCGTACTCAGCATGTTCTCATTATCGGAACGTCTCAAAGCAGACAACACGATAAGAGTGAACCAGTGAGTTACTATCTCACCGATTGATATAGAAAATCGATTTTGAAGATCAAATGCGACGTGGACACTTGCTAAAAGTGGTTTTGTGAACATCGAGAGTTTTTTTAAAGCAATTTCAAATATTCTTTAACCGTCTGATCCATAACCTTGAACAAGTATTGGTCATCCTCGATTATATGGGCGTCAGTACAATCAACATCTCAATATTATCTAACAATTCATTTTCTACACATTACCATATTATGTTTTTATGCTTAGGTAAGACGATTTATGATCATCTTATTGAAATGAATTAGGTCACTTCTTCATTTGAATAAGGAAATTATAAATCTCCGAACTATGAATTTATAAATTCTCAGTTACAAGAAGTTGGACGCTTCTTTTTGTAAGTGACAAATTATAAATAAGTAGGCTTAAGTATATAACATACGTACAAACAAGTTTCTTTCAATCCGTTTGTACAAACAATTCCTTAATCATTATCATTATTACCTTTATTACCTTCATCATCTGTTCATTTCAAAATCTGTATCTCACGTGATTAGCAACTCTCTTACAAATTCATAATCATTCCTTGACATTACTCATTCCATGATCTCCGTATTCTAAAATTCTCTGTTATATTCTGCAACATAATAACAAGGAAACACACAAGAATCTATACAATGTCAAATGATTTCAATACCACTAGGTATGAAAATTTTGACAAAGACTTGTGATAGCATTCTTATTTGATGTTGACTTTTAAAGGTTAATGAATAGCGATTCTTTACAATCACAATAGTGCAACAGAAGCATGGTGGGCCCATAACCCACAGGTTTCGTAAATCGAAGTATTTCATCCACCCAGGATCAATCAGAATCTGAAGAAATTCTATTGGCTGTCATCAAGAGGTGTAGTCTTGAAAATAAGTAGACGTGTGAAAGGAGGTAATTATAATTATGGTGTACAACATAATTATAAATGCATCACACACGTGAACTTGTAACCTTGATTAACCTAACTTAATTTCATGCTCAGTACTTACATCTATTCAATTCAACTTTCAATTAAATCTCGGGATGAGATTTCTGTAAGGGGTGGAGACTATAACAACCCAAGAATTTTCATCAAATGCAAAACCTATTTTACTATTATCACAATTGTACGGGGAAATTTTTCGCTTTATTACATTACTTGCATTATCAATATCTCAGTATGTCATAACTAAAGTAGACAAGCTCACGCAACCTATCTATGACAATCCTGTCATCATATATGTCAAGCAAACATCATAACATGTCAAGTAAATATCATAATATCATTATTACAAAGTACATTATTCCTATAATGTACCATTTACAACGTTATATCAAAACGGGCTTTAAACCATTATTGGATGCCCTAAACCCTAATCTCATGGAAGGGTTAACCCCTAAAGTGAATGCACAAGCTACTAAATCATATGTACAAGTAATATAACATCTCATTTGAAATATATAATCTCTTTAAATCAAAGTACAAGTCCTTAAAAGCTCAATGCATAAGTCATTTAGCTCAATCCCTAAAATAGCCGTTTTACATCCGTTTTCATCCTCATTTCTTCACTATCACTTATGTTTAAGCTAATATACTCATTTTACAAGATTTAAACCCTAAATATTCTATTCATAAGCATTCATACATCTTTTTACACTCAAAACCCTAATTCAAAACCCTAAACCCTAAAACCGAGCTAGTTTCTAAACCATGACCTGTTTCTTGGCTTTTATCCATTGTAAACCCAAAAAAACACTTAAATAAGTTGTAAAAACTTATTTTACAATCATATCAATCCTATTCAATCATTATTTCATCATTACTTCATCATTTTACTTCACTTGTACGTAAAACATATCCTAGAAACCCTAAATGTACCTAATTGGTTCATTTATCCTGTTTACTCATTTTAAAGCATTCTAATCCCAAATAACCAACCAAGGGCCATTGTAAACTCATAAAATGAGTTTACAAATCATTATCTATCATTAACTTGGCAATGTACAAGAAATCAAAGCCTAGAAAACCTTAACGAATCCAGAAAACCCTAATTATACCCTAATTACCATTTTGACCCGTTTATTCATTTTCTACACATTTTAACTCAAACCACCTATCAATTATTATTATTTATCCTTAATATACTACCTAGAATCAATAATCTATCAATCTTGACCCAATGTACAAGAAATATAAACCTAGAAAGTCAAGAAAACCCTAAACAAGCCCTATTTGAACCCGTGACCTCGTTTCTTCAATTCTACTCCGTTTTAACCCAAACCAATTGCTAATCTTTGCTAATTACTTTAATACCAGACCTAAACAACCTATTTCATCTATCCTTATTATAAAAACAATGTACCTTGGAAAGACCCTTGAACACCACGTCAAGCCCAAATCTGACCCGCACCCTTTCTAACTTCATTTTGACCCACTTAAACTCTCACCATGTGCAAATGACCACCCAAGATACCTTATAGACCCTTTATAGCAGCTTACTAAGCAGCTTTGACTCCTCCATGGTCAAGAATGAAGGCACCATGTGCTTGTTTTGCTTCTCTTCAGCCGCGGCAGCAAGGGGTTCATCCAACCCATCTAAGCTACTCCTAGACCTTCCATTCCTTATTTTATATCCTTAACACATCGCATACTATCTTTTACATGTGTCTAGATCAGAAATGAGCCCTTGCTTACTCTCCTTGAACTTGCACAAGTATAAATAGAAGCCATCCTTATTCATTTTTCTTCATCCCCCACTTCATCCTCTATAACCCTTCATAGAAGCAATCCTTTGCTCTAAAAGATCCTGAGTGATCTTAAGAAGTCTCAAGTATAGAAAGGAAGCAAAAGAAACCAAGAAATGAAGCCCGGGAGTCGTTATTCTAGGCGTATGAAGCCGAAAGTCCCGATTCTGACCCGTTTCCAAGCTATAAGCTCAAACCAGGTTCTCTAAGCTTATATTCTGCTCATGTAATGTTATAATGTTCATATGATCTTACTAAAATCATAATATAAAGCTTTGAATTCAAAAACCTAAGTGTTATGCCTTTTTGATCCAAAACCGTACACCCAAAACCCTAATTTCATGTTTTTACTTAAACTATGGGTTAAACTTGTAAACTTTTATTATAACCTATCCTAATAAGCTATTGTAATGTTAAAATAAGTACTTTGATAAGTTATAAGAAGACTTGACCTTAAAACTCGCGTGTTTTCATTTTAAAACCGTAATTTGACCCGTTTTACTTCCTAGATTAACGAATCGTTAAATTAAACTTGTGTTATGTTAAAACTTCATAATTTAGTTTATTATAACTTATAAATGTCTATTGAAATGTTAAAATAAGCTTGCATGGCATATTCTACTTAGGTTACGTGACGTGGCTGTTTATTATTATTTTATTATATCAACATTCCCCAGTTAAGATTGTGATAAGGTCGTCAGCTTTCATTTCAGAATATTTATTACATCTACCTACCAGTTGAAGTTCATAACCTTGCCTTTACTTATTTTACATATTTTAAAAAACCCGCGAGGGGGATACATGCTTGTTACAAACTCTTTTATATACTCATAACAATGTGATTACTTTTCAAAGACTTAATGAATTCATAATCTCACATATCTTATAAATCCGTGACACCTACTATAAAATCATGAATGCAAGTGTTATGCTAAACTATATGCTATCCTGATATATTATTGCCTAGGTACATGGAAATATCTATTTGGGTAGGATCTCCCAATATCTCTTTAGTATCTCTTTGGGTAATATCTCCCAGCATCTCTTTGGCTAATATCTCCTAATATCTCTTTGGGTAATATCTCCCAATGTCTCTTTGGGTAGTATCTCCCAATATCTCTTTAATATCTCTTTATCTCTTTATATGATTCATGAGTTTAGGGTGATAATATTATTCACTATGACAATAATGTTCTTCATAACAATTATTCCTGCAATACCAACATTTCCAATTATGATAACGTGTATTTAACTATTACATTTCAAACCTATGAATTTCACTCAACCTTTGTGTTGACCCTTTTTAGCATGTTTATCTCAGGTAATTGAGCAAGTTGCGGTATGGAGTGGCATGGACTCGAAGGTGGCTGAATTGTTATCATTCAAACATGATGTTTTAGATTTTGGGACCTGCATTTTGTAAAAACTCTGATTATAATGAATGATAACTAAATTTTTCTAACAACGTTTCTTTTAAAGTTGTTTTCTATGATTATGATTGTTGTATCCATGAAGTAATACCCCAGATTAGCTTCCGCTGCTATATTGTAAAAATGGGGGTGTTACACGTGGGAACATGAAGATCAATTCAAGAAGAAATACCCACTCCTCTTCACCAAGACCGCACCGTCGTTAAGTGCTGCATAGTAAGCCTTGAGGACAAGGCTTGTTTAACGGGGGAAGTCTATAACACCCCGTGTTTTCAAGTCATTGACGACGTCAATAAATCTACTATTTATTTTTAGTGTTGTACGCGTTTGCTTTAAATTTCATGTATTAAGTAAAATCGTGTAAGCTAAAAATTATTGTTCAATGTAAACGGGCATCAAACAATTAAACGTTTACATCAATCAAGTATTAAGTAATTATTTTAAGAATAATTATTAACATTGCACAAGTTATTTTTATAGGATACGTAAAAGCGTTTACGTTTCGCGATAAATGACAATCAGGTATTCCCGGAACCACTAAAAATTAATCTACGCTTCAACGAATACCTATGTTTATATACAATGATCAAAGTTTATAAAACTTTACCCCTATGCATATATATACACGTCCCATATATATATATAAGACAACAAAGACTTTACAAACTACTTACACTTAGTAAATTATAACTACACATTCCATGTTACTTTCATTTTTACCAACAATTGCAAGTAACACTTTACTAACAAGAAAGAAAGTAACTAGTAAACATAAACCCTTAAAAACATGGGATGATTCCCATGTTAGGAGACAAGGAGGGTCATGACTAGTGGCTTAACCACTAGTCTCCTTAAGACCATCATCTTGCCCCGTTTGAATCCTACGCCCAATTATCCCCCTTCCTTTGATTATATTGGTCAAACTTAGCTAATATCTTACCACCTTATATATGTATTCTACTTGCATGCAAGAGATATCAACTTCACACTCTTTATTCACTTAACCAAAAACCATTTTCCTTCTCTCTTTCTCATTAAAACCCACGGCTCACAACAGAAACCAAGAACAAACCATATAATCTTTTTTTGCAACTCATACAAGCTTTCATACACCATATCTAAGATACCTCAAAGTATTTTAAAGTTTTATCAAGCCTTTAGAAAGATTAAAGCATGAAAAGGAAAGATTAGGTTTTCAAACTAATCTACGATTTATAAACTTGCAAGGTTGGGTTTAAAGTCTAAACAAGGGTTTAACACATATTTCACATCATCATTGTTCATCATAAGGTTATCTAAAAACCTTTATCTTTTCATTTCATGAGTTTAAATGTATATGATGTTCTATATAGTAAAATCACCATTTAGGACTTTTGAACATGTAAAAGGGATTTTTACTTGTGATTATGCTTTTGTACACTTTTTCCTATGATATTAGGTTGGTAATATCATGATATAATGGGGTTATAAGTGTTGTAACATGTTGGTTAAGTGTAAACATGCATATGTACAAATTAGGGTTTTAAGGTTTACTTAAGAAAGTTATGATTAAAAGTATCATTATGGACTTGTTAACTTGGATATTTTGACAAGATATGAACCAATGGACTTTAATATATGTAATACATATGACATATGTAGTTATAAAAGGCTTGTGGTAATTATTAAGTTGAAAAGTATAGAAAGTAAGTTATAAAAAAAGTTATACAAATAAACTCAAAAAGACATTTAGGGGCTGTTTTGGTTTGTGTCCTATGACAGCCATATTATGAACTATAAAGATAGTACACTTCACGACGATTCCAAATATGTAAAGAACGTGAAAAATGGACTAATAACGAAAAATATACGATAAAAATACGATTTACGTTAATTAAACGGGTTTATAAAATAACTTTTATAAAAATTATATAAAACAGAAAGTTTGGTATTTTTAACAAATTATACATAATTTTAAGATTCCAAAACAATAAGAAACGTATTTTTTCGATTAAAAACGAAGAAGTTATGAATTACGCAAGTTTATATACTTAAAATGTATAAAAATATTTTTGTAAAACTATTTTTATAAAAAGTTACTGTT
>BQNB010140596.1:0-17395 GCA_026074375.1 Tanacetum coccineum | reverse complement strand
AATTCTAATGCTTACCGTCTGAAATTGCCAAACCATATTAGGTGTTCTGATGTTTTTAATGTGAAGCACTTGGTCCCTTATCATTGTGACTCTTCTGATGATGACCTTGCTATGAATCCGAGGATGAATTTTGTCTACCCAGGGGGGAATAATGGAGGCGCAAGTATTGAAGAACGGGCTGACTTGTTTTTGAAGCCCAAGATCGTGTGAAAAAAGGGCTTCAGTAAAACAGCCATAACTTTTGATTCGTAAGTCCGTTTCAGACCCGTGACCACTCAAATCAAAGGGAAAAACGAGGCGGACACAGTTGTATACATTTTTTAGCTGGTTACGGATTTTTCGTGGCCTAAAACCCTCGTTTACTATGAGTTATTTATATTTTTCTATTTTTTTTATTAGACTTGTTTTTGTTCTAGCTCACGACCCATCTGTCTTTTTAGGCTCGTTTCAGTTTTGTGAGCCTTTTAAACAATCTGCTATAACCCTAGCCTGTCAGTTATCAGTTTTAATAAAAATAAACCATTGGTCAATGTTTGCAAAGAATTTTTACCCTAATAATCGGTATTCAATCGAATCAACGATTGTTGGAAGAATTGTTTATGGTATTGGTAGAATCAACAGATCCAATTTGTTATCTTGTTTTTTAGTCTACAACAAAGATTCTAGAGCAACTTTTTGTATGAGATGATTATTTGTGTAAAAACTTGTTATAACTTTTCTATCCCACATGGGACAAACAAAAGAACTAATCCTTACTTAAATAGTGTTATGTCTACAATTCACATAAATCGAGACAAGTATTATGTTGTTGACGTTGATTACCTATGCTACATATAAAGCAAATTAGGCACACTCTCTTCATTTAATGCCTTAAAAAATTCAATAATCAAAGTTATCAAGCATAATGTACAATTCTTAAATGCAACTTTTCACCACAAAAAATTAAGTAATCCAAATTATAAAGCATAATGTACAATGCTTAAATACAACATTTCATCACAAAATCAACTATCTAACAAATACAAATATTAAAGCAAAATATAAACATTTATTCCTCCATGCATATGTTACAAGTATAAACTAATTAAATACACTAATTAATGTTATTTTTAAAACACCCTTAAAATAAAAAATACATATATTAAAGCAAAATTTATTTTCCACGCATATGTTACAAGTATAAACTAATTAAATACACTAATTAATGTTACTTTAAAAACACCCTTAAAATAAAAAATACATGTTATAATACACATTGTAATAGCTAATAAAAGATACAAAGCTTAAAACAATTTATATGCTAACAAGTTGATGATATATATGGTTTTGAAAACTGAACCGGACCAACGGGTTCAACCAGAAGTCAGAGTCACCACTGGTTTGGCTAGCCAATAAAATCCGTTTGAAAATGAAACGGAGATGACCGGTCAAAACCGGTAAAAACAGGTGAATCGGGCCGAACTGAGATCATTTTTTTATTCTCCGGTTAATCATTTCCTTTATGTTTTGATGGCGTCTAAACTTTAATTACAGAGTATCCGTCGCTGCAACGCACGGATACCGTGCTAGTCTATTAATAACAAAAAATAACTTTGATGACTAGTCTCGCTCGAGAATAAATACAAATTCGGATGTCATGACTCCTCTTATTGAGCCCTTGTCCTCTAAAAGCCTAACCGGTGAGGTCAGTACTTCCGATGCCCCCATCACTACTCTTTCAACTACCTTTGCCTCTTCTGCCATTGTCCCTCCTAGCTCAGTGGTCAATGACTAAGTTTTTGGTGCGGAGCCTCACAACGAAGATCCTCCTGTGGTGACTTTTGAGAAGGAAGAGCTGAGTACCTCTCCGGAGTAGTTTTGTTTGCTATTGCTTGTATATGACAAGTTCTTTACCATGGCCGTGTGTGGCCTTTTTGTGTCGGTATTTGAACAATTTGTATGTTTTGTCATGTTTACGATCGTTAGTTTAAACAATGATGTTTATTTTTTTAACGCTTAGCGGTTTTATATTTTGGTTGCTATCTTTTCATACCATTGTTCTACGTTTGTGATGATAGTCTTAGTGAAATGCTTGCGGGTCATTTTTCGTACTTGAATTGATTGTTAGGTTACTCATTCCTTTATTATACGGGATAATATTTGCATGGGGCCATGCCCCTTTGTGTGTGCGTCTTACCGATCTATGTAATATTAAAGTGACTTTGCAAAGTAAATAAAAATTTAAACTAAAACTTGTGAAGGTATCTAAGCTTTACTTTTTCATTCATTAAAACTTAAAAGACATTACAATAAAGAAATTTCAAGTAGTTCCCTCTCCGCTGCTTTATCTTGCATGGGGGAGGTGCTTACATTTCATGCCCATAGCATTTCTTAAGGTTGCAGGCGTTCCATGTCCGCGAAAGAGTGTTTCTATTGCAGTCCCTAAGCCTGTACGCCCCTTTGTCCAATGCTTTCGTGACTTCACATGGTCCTTCACATTTAGGCCCATCTTGCCCCCATCTTCCGCACGGCTTGCTTTATTGCTCCGGTAGACGAGGACTCCTGGACGAAAACTTATGCTGCGAACCCTCGCATTGTAGTATTTTTCCATTTTGGCTTGGCTTTTTGCTTCCTGAATTGTTGCCTGCTCTCTTTTCTCTTCTAGGGGGTCTAGGTTAATTTCCAAGGCTTCTCCGTTCTTGATCATGTCGATTTCCGCCATTCTTATGGTTGGCATGCCGATCTCTACTGGGATCACCGCTTCCGTCCCATATGTCAGTGAGAATAGTGTTTCTCCGTTGCTGGACTTGATCATGGTACGATGTGCCCATAGGACATGTGAAATCTCTTCTACCTAGTTTTTGTTTTTCTTGCCTAACTGTGCGTTAATTCCTTCCCCTAAACTCCTATTCTCCCTTTCCACCAGGCCATTGGCTTGCGGATGTTTCACGGAGGCGAAGCACTGGCGGATACATAGCTTTTCGCACCAATCTTTAAATGGGTTATCCCTGAACTATTTTCCGTTATCTGATATTATTTCTCCTGGGAGACCAAATCTACACACTATGTTGTCCCATACAAATTTCTTAACCTGGGCTCCCTTTATAGTTGCCACAGGTTTTGCTTCTATCCATTTGGTGTAATACTTCATTGCCACTATTAGAAACTTAGCTTTGCCGGGACCCTCCGGGAAGGGTCCGGCTATATCAATCCTCCATTTGTAAAATGGCCATGGAGACGTGATGGGTATTAGTTTCTGTTATGGGTTCCTTGGTACGGGGCGGTGAACCTGACAGCTACTGCATTCCCTTATCAAATTCCTGGCGTCTGTGTGCATAGTTGGTCAGTAGTACCCAGATCTTAAAACTTTTGCCACCACGGATCTTGGTCCGGCGTGCATGCTCCATGATCCCTCGTGTTTCTCTCTCAGAATGTAATTTTCTTACAGCGGACCAACACATCGCAACCATGGTCTGAGGAAGTATTTTTTGTATAGTATTCTGTTTGACATGACATACCTTCCTGCCTTGCGGCGTATAGCTCTTGCATTCCTCTTTTCTTCTGGGAGAATTTCTTCCGTTAGGTATTCATAGATTGGAGTCATCCATGTGTGTCCTTCCTCTTCTACTACCGCTAGCACTTCCTTTTCATCTATGGATTTTTCCTTAAGTTCCTCTACAAGTACTTGCTTGCTTAGGTGGGCAAAGCTGGTAGATGCCATCTTGCTTAGCGCTTCTGCTTTTTTGTTTTCTCCTCTAGGTACTTGTTTGATAGAGAATTCTTTAAAAGCGTTGGCGAGGTTTTTTACCTTATCCAAATATTTTATCATGCCTGGCTCTTTTGCCATGTAAACTCCATTTACCTGATTGGCCATGAGTTTAGAGTCTACATTTGCTTGAAGATTTTTTACTCCTATTTGTTCGGCTATTCGGAGACCAGCTATTAGATCTTCGTATTCTGCCTCGTTGTTGGTGGTACTGAACCTAAACCTAAGAGCATATGTGAATTTCATCCCTTTCGGATTTGTAATTATTAAGCCAGCTCCAAAACCGTCTATGCATGATGATCCGTTTGTGAATAATATCCATGGGTCCGGAAATTCTTCCTTGTCCTCCATTATCGTATCTAGAGGGTCATCTTCCGGATGCTCTACAATGAATTCTGCTAAAAATTGTCCATTGACTGACGTTCTTGGTCTATAATGAACGGCATGCTCTTCTAGCTCGAATCTCCATTTAAGCAATCTTCCTGCTACTTTTGGATTGGATAACATCTACCTTATTGGTTGGTATGTAATTACAACTATGGTGTGTGCTTGGAAATATCTTTTTAGTCGTTTGCTAGCATTTACCAGAGCAAGTATTAGTTTTTCCATTGGAGTGTAGTTGATTTTCGGACCCTGTAGCGCACGGCTAATGAAGTAGATAGGCGTTTGCTTTTCGTCCCTTTTCGCTATTAGAACCATACTAATGGCTTCTTTTGCAGCCGCCAGGTACATGATTAGCTCCTCTTTTTCCTTTGGTGCCATTAACATGGGTAATTCAGCTATTAATCTTTTTATTTGCTTAAATGCCATCTCTGCCTCCGCGATCCATTGGAAATCGCTTTTCTTTGTGCACTTTTTTAGAGTTTTAGAGAATGGCAAAGATTTTTTCGCTGATTTAGACAGAAATCTGTTCAGGCTGGCCAGCTTCCCATTTAGTTTTTGTACGTCTTTCAAACACTTTGGGGATGGTAAACTGAGGACCGCTTCTACCTTGTCCGGGCATAGTCTTAGTCCGTCAGTGTCCACTTTGTACCCCAAGAAGGTGCCTTTCCTCATCCCAAAGGCACATTTTTTGAGGTTTAATTTCATGTTTATCTCCCTAAGAGTTTTGAACGTTTCTTCTATGTCTCTGATTACCTCTTCTTCCGTTTGGCTTTTAATGACTAGGTCGTCCACATATACTTCCAAGTTCCGACTAATCTGTTTTTGGAAAGCCTTATCCACCAAGCGTTAATAGGTTGCTCTAGTATTTTTTAGTCTGAACGACATTTTTAAGTAATAGAATATTCCTTGGCTTGTAATAAATGCCGTCTTTTCCTCGTTTTCTTTTACCATTTGTATTTGATGGTACCCTTTATATGCGTCCAGGAAACATTTGAACGGATATCCACAGAGGGACTCTACCTTCCAGTCAACTTCTGGTAACTGATAGCCATCTTTGGGACATGATTTATTAAAGTCCTTGAAATCTACACACATCCTCTAACTGTCATCGTGCTTCTTTACCATCACCGAGTATGATAGCCAGCTGTGATAATGGACCTCCTTCATGATACCAGCATCCGCTAGCTTTTCTACTTCCTCGTAGATTTCCTTATTTCTCTTAGGTGATTGCCCTCTTTTCTTTTATCTGACGGGAAAACATCCTTCACGGATATTTAGCTTGTGCTCAGCTATGTGCCGCGGAACTCCGGTCATATCCGCAGGCTTCCAGGAGAATACATCGAGGTTGCATCTTAGTAAGCCGCACAACTCCTTCCGTCCTTCTTCTGTCAAAGTAGAGCCTACTGCTATAGTTTGTTTTGGATATTTCGGGTGAATTGCCACTTGAATCTTTTCTTCTGTAACTTGACTGATTACGGGCTGCGACACCCCTGGTCCTGAAACCATTATGCATTCTAGTAGAATAATCCTACTGCTCTGTAGTGTAATCGTTCCACCTGCCACTGAGAATTTTAGCATTCCATGGGCTGTGGACGGAACTGCCTGAATTTTCCTTACCCCTGGTCTCCCTATAATTCCGTTATAGGGAGAGGGTGACCTTACCACCATAAATTTCATCCATGTGAAAGTTGAATATTCCTCATCGCCTATCTTTACCAGCAACGATATTTGCCCTAACGGCCATATTATCTCTCCACTAAACCTAACCAGTGGCGTGGTTGCAGGGATCATTTGGTTTCTGACTTCTGGGTGAAATCTATTAAAGCAGTGTTCGTATAAGATTTCTGAGGATTAGCCTCCGTCCACGTACATACGGTGCATGTAATGTCCTCTCATTTGGCCTCAATAATCATGGGACCCTCTGTCCCATCTTCCTCCCCTAGAGGTGGAAAAGAAATTACTGACTTCGAAGAGAAGATTTAAGTAATTTTCTGTCTGGCTACTCTTTGCCATGGTTGTACCATCAATATCGCCAGCGACTTGTCCTTCCCTGAGGTTTCCCCCTTTTTTGCTGCCTTTGCTTGATCTTTTCCATTGTTTTGCTTCAATTTCTTTATTAAATGTGACAGCTTTCCGGCCTTTAGCATTTCCTCTATTTGCCTTTTTAGGTGCATACACTAATTAGTGGTATGTCCTACTTCCCTATGAAACTCGCAGAATTTGCTAGCGTTTCTTTTTTCTACCAGGGTTGTCATTAACGGAGGAGGCTTAAACTTCCCTTTATCCAAAGCCAGAATTTCCTTTGGTGTTTTTGTGAGAAGGGTAAACCTATCCTGCTTCTGCTTCGTCCTTTGTTGGTTCTGGAAGCTTCCCTTCTTGAAGTTTTGCTTATGCCCGGCTTCTTGCTGTTTCCATGACGGAAATGAATTCTTTCGTTCACGATTAGAGGCCACAACCTCCCCTCTAAGGAATGTTGTAGTTACCCTCATCATTTCATCTACTGACTTAGGGATTTTATCATGTAGTCGTTTGATCAGCTCGGGATTAGTAATTTCGTGAATAAATCTAGAGATTTTCATGCATTCCGGAGCTCCCTTCATGTCCCTACATTCAAGCTTATACCTCAGCACGAATTCTTCTGTGGATTCCCTATCTCTCTGCTTGATGTTGTGAATTTCAACCGGGTTTTTGATGCATTTTTTCTGCTGGAGGTAGTTTTTTAGGAATGCTTTCCTTAAATCATTGTAACTATCAATGGATTCCCGTAGAAGGTCATCAAACTATACTCTAGCATTTCCAGTGAGTGTGGAATTGAACATATGTCACCACGTTGGCATTGCCTAACGTTTCGTCTTGGCGGCCGCCTGGAAGATTTTTAAATGATCTTTCGGGTCTTCACTTCCGTCATATGTTTTGATATGACTAGGCATTTGGGTTTTTGGGAAATCAAAGTAACGGATCCGAAGAGTGAAAGGATTTGTTTCTTTACATACCCATGGTTGGGACAGGTCGTCCTCAACGCTCGACTTTTGCTTCTTCTGTTTTGACTTCCAATGTCCTCCTACACTGCCTTCACTTTCTGACAGTGCTTCCGCTCTTCACGAGGATGCTCTTTTGTTATGATGTTTCTAGGAAGCAAATTCTATTTCTCTGGATCAAGAACTCTGGTAGCAGCTTTCAGTGTCTCTGCGGCTGCTGTGGTATGACCTATGCCTTGAATCTCTTAAGTGTGCGTACACATTCTTCTCCTTGTCTCCTAGCCTGTGAAATACACCCTTCTCTAATCTTTTGAACATTGTTCTTCTCTCCGGACCCTTCTCCCTTGGTGATTTGGAACGACCGTGCCTTGGTTCCGGACTTCCGGACATACTACGAGCATGCCTAGGTTCGAGCCTTTCCTTGAGGCTCCTTCTTCTGCTCGGTGTTCCTGACTCGGAATGTCGTGAGGTCTCTTCAAAATTAAGGCGAGCTTTCACTGCCTTGAGCTTTTCTTGCTGCACCTTTTCTTGGTGCACCATTTCAGCTATGATTGGTAGAATCTGATGGTAATTCTTGTCATAGTATTCTCGTAGGGCTTCGTCAGAAATAGGCCTGACCAAGTCTTGTTGAGCTTGCTCCTTCCCCAGCGTATTCCTTACGACGGACGTGGGCTGACTAAGTGGAGTTTGCTCGTTAGTGCTCATGGTGAGTATTTTAGGAAACGCGGTTGTATTCGCGGTCCCACGGATGGTGCCAACTTGTTAGTACAAAATGCGTGTTAGGGTGTGAAGTAGATTAAGGAGGCTTATTGGACTGGGCCGATAAGCCTTTAGTGGGTTGGATCTTGTACTAGAGAAAGTAAGGGATGTGGTTTCCAGCACAAATGAGGAAAAAATGTTAGTCTTATCGTGGGGACGGACCCCACGATTGGACTCTAGCGAAAGAGTAAGCATTCATGTTGTCAGAAAATATGTGTGTGATAAAGAGTGTCAGAGAATACCTTGTGGTGTATCAGAGGACTCCTATTTATAGGGAAGCCTAGTACTAGGGTTTCCTAGTATTTCTCTTATAGTTATGGTGGCTAGAGTAGGACCCTTGTCGGGCAAGGATCCGCGATAATCGTGACTACAAACGCTGATTCCCTTCCGTAGATGGTATGCGGAAGCGGCCCAAACCGATCCGCGTCCGTCTTGCTAGGTCCGGGCCGTGCCAGTGCGATCCTGTGCTTAGTTTTGGCCTGCTTATTTGTTTAGTTGGGCCAGAGCCCATTGTAATAATACGGCCCAAGCCCAGAGGTCTGGTATGCCTATTGTACGTCATCAAATATCTTGAACAATTTTATTAACGCTTGATACTTTAGCCTTGAACACGCAATTATTTCTTTCTTTCCAAATGAAATACCCGGATGTCTAAAGAACCACTTGCCATAACAATCAGGAATTATTAGGAAGACTAACATCCCCATTTAGAGAGAAAAAATCCCTAATAAAGAAGGCGCTAACTCCTCTAAGTTTCCACCAGCTATGGATTTTTTCCCAAAATTCCATGACCATATTACACAAGACCAAGCTATGTTCACAAGATTCCACTCCACTACCACAACAAGGACAAAGCACCGTATCTAAATCATTACCTCTTTTATCAAGCTCCTCTCGAATTGGAAGTCTCTTTTTCAAAGCTCTCCACACGAATATATTTACCTTTTTTGTGACAAGTTTGTTCCATATTGTGTCGTGTCTCGAAATCTCCAGTTGCAAAGTTCTCTCTTCGACCTCTCTTTCGACCATCCTTGTTAATCTGTTGGTATTTAAAGACTTTCAAGATGATTCATCGTATAGATTTAAAACTGCTCAGGTATACTTTGTACTATTAGGTGATAACTAATGAAAAAGTATGCTAAGATATTAGTATTACTGTGAAGTAAAAGTTACTACTTTACTTAGCAAGTACGCTGTAAGTATAATTAGTACTATTAAAACAAAAGTTAGTTACCGCTATTATAAGTCCAGTACTGCTAGAGTAAAAGTTACAACTTCAAGCATAAAGTTAGTACAGCTAGAGTAACTTAGTACAACTGATGAAGAAAGAAGAATATTCTAAGTACTTACTACTATCTAGAACCTATACTGCTTGTGCTCATTTAGTGCTACTATTCAAAAGTAATGTTAGCCGGTTTTTAAACTGCTGAAATATTACAACTGCTTTGAAAAATTAACTACTGTCATGATGGATAAAGACAATGAGAAGAGGATTGAGAACGAAGATACTTACGAAGATAAGTAATGAGTTATTTTGTAAAAGATATGTATAAGTTATTTGTTTAAAAGATCATGATAACTTAGGAAAGTATTGTAAGCCTTGTAGGACTCCTTGGTATATAAAAAGAGGTCCTAGGGTATAGAATTCAATGTACCAAAACGAGTCATTGTCATAGTTATCTTGTAAATGACTCCTTGGTGTATAAAAGGAGATCCTAAGTTTTGGTTTTATCATCATCACATCACATCATATCAGTCTTTCATAGTATTCATAGCTTCAAGGTTGTAAACCCTAACACTGTCAAAGAGGTATAAACTTGATTCCGCATAGTTTATATCATACACTTAAAGTTTTAGTCTTAGTGCCTTTGGATTTATCCAAGGATACTAAACCTTACATCAAGCGTTCAAGATCTGTTCACCAGGACCAACAAGTGGTATCAGAGCTTGTTGTGAAGCTTTGAATAAGAAGAAACAAACAATATATACTAGATCTATTTCTTAGTAATAAGATGGAGGCAGGAACTACTTCTACAACTCTGACTGCAAGACTTCCTATCCTCAACCTAGGGGAATATGATCTCTGGTTAATGAGGATAGAACAATACTTTCTCATGACTGATTACTTCCTTTGGGAAGTAATTCTGAATGGTAACAAAGTGGTGAAGAGAACTGTTGGAGAAGTTGAGCAAGAATATGAACCCACTTCTGCAGAAGAAAAGCAAGACAGGAGGAATGAGATGAAAGCTAGAGGAACTCTATTGATGGCACTCCCAAATAAGGATCAACTAAAGTTCCATTCATATAAAGATGCAAAATTGCTCATGGAAGCCATAGAGAAGGGGTATGGAGGAAACAAAGAATCCAAGAAAGTTCAAAGAACTCTACTCAAGAAACAATATGAGAACTTTGCAAGATCAAGTTCAGAAACAATGGATCAAACTTTTGATAGGTTGCAAAAACTTATTAGTCAGTTGGAGATTCAAGGCGAAGTTATTGAACAAGAGGACATGAACTTAAAACTATTGAGAAGTCTTCCATCTGGATGGAAGACTCATGCTTTGATCTGGAGGAACAAAGAGGAAATAGAGACCATCAGTTTAGATGACTTATACAACAACTTGAAGATATATGAACCTGAACTTACAGGGTCATCAAATACAAGCCAAAATCCAAAAAATGTGGCTTTTGTATCCTCTAACAGCATTAACAGCAACAACAACATCAGCACAAATGAAGCAAATAACACTGCTTATGGAGTTAGTGCTGCTCATACTCAAAGTAATCCTACATCTGGAGATAACCTTAGTGATGTTGTGATCTGTGCTTTTCTAGCTAGTCAGCCCAATTCTCCTTAACTTGCACGAGAGGATCTAGAACAAATTAATCCTGATGACCTAGAAGAAATGGATTTACAATGGGAATGGCCATACTGATAATTAGTGCTAGGAGATTCATCAAGAGGACAAGCAGGAAGTTAGATGTAAATGGTCAAAGAGTTAGATTTGACAGGTCTAAAGTGGAGTGCTACAAATGTCATAAAAATGGTCACTTTGCAAGAGAATGTAGAGCTCCTAGAAATCAGGAAAACAAAGGAAGAGAGAATAGTAGAAGAACTGTGGCAGTGGAAACTCCCACTGAAAATGACTTGGTTGCTCAAGATGGAATTGGAGGGTATGATTGGAGCTACCAAGCTGAAGAAGAATCAAAACTATGCATTAATGGCGTATACATCTTTAGGAAGTTCTTCCAGTTTAGACTCTGAGGTAGATTATTGTTCTAAATCATGTGTAAAAGCTTATGCTACTCTTAAAGAACAATATGATGATTTTTCTTCAGATTACAAAAAGTCTCAATTTAATTTAATGTCATACAAAGCAGGTTTATAGTCTGTAGAAGAAAGACTAGCTCACTATAAGAAAAATGAGACTGTACTTGAAGAGAAAATTAATGTTTTAAAACCGTAAAGTTTAAACTATAGAGATTAATGTTTAGTGAAGTACACAAAGAAATTGGAAGAAAAAGCAGAAAAAAAAGAGATGAGTTAAAACTAACATTAGAGAAGTTTCAAAATTCATCTAAATCTTTGAACAATTTGCTGGAAAGTCAAGTATGTAACAAGTTTAAAACAGGACTAGGATATAATACACCTTCTCCTGCAGTAGAAAGTTTTGTGAATTCATCTATAATATTAGAATATCAAGAGAATAATAAGTCCAAATCTGATAAGGGATATCATGCAGTTCCCCCACCTTATATAGGGAACTTCATTCCCTCCAAACCTGATCTAATGTTTATGGATGAAATAGTTGAAAGTGAGAATATGGATGTTATTACTGTTGTTACACCTAGTAATGTTAAGAAAGTTGAGTCAAATCATGAGTCTGCTGATGTAAAAAATAATGGTGATGCAGTAGAACCTAAAACTGTTAGGAAGAACAGCTTTAGACCTCTAGTAATTGAGGATTGGAATTCTGATGATGATAGTAAGGAAGAATTTATACCTACTGTTGAGGATAAAACTGTTAGACCTAGCACTGAAAAGATAAAATTTGTTAAGTCTGCTAGGGAAACAATAGAGAAGGTAGAAACACCTAAACAAAACAAACACTATCCTAGAGGGAACCAAAGAAACTAGAACAATCTTATGTCCCAAAGACTAGGAAGTGACTTTAAAATGATTAATAAAGCTTGTTTTGTTTGTGGTAGTTTTGAGCATCTTCATTATGTGTGTGATAAAAAGGTTATAAGACCAGTGTGGAACAACTCAAGTAGGGTGAATCACAAGAACTTTGCTAATAAAATGACTCACCCTCACCCTAATAGAAGATTTGTTCCACAAGCAGTATTAACCAGGTCTGGCAAAATTAATACTGCTGGTGCAAGTGTTAATACTGCTGTCAGACCAGTTAATACTGCTGGCTCAAAACCAACTGTGAATCATCCTAGACCAATATCAAATGCTTACAAAAAGGGATATTCACAAGTCACAAGGCCATTTAACAAGTATTCAGAAAACAAAAATAGTATTTTCAATAAAAAAAAGTTAATATTGTCAGGGTAAAAGATACTACTGCTAGGGATAGAGCAGTAGTAAGTGAAAAAAAAGATTTGAAGACAATACTCCAGAAGGTTATAATTTGCTGCTTTGGGGAGATCTTAAGGTAATGTTTGAACCAAATGCAGAGGATGAAATTTAGAGTAATCAACAGGATTGGACTCTGATTAGCTAGAAACTGTATGAAAATAGTAGTAGTACACCTCAATTGCTGATGGATGGTACTTTTGACCAGCTTAAACATGTTATAAGAGCACAGCTGACCTCACATCATTCAAGGAAATGTTTGCAGAAAATTGTGAACTGGAAGCTAGAAACTGAAGCTGAGAGTACAATGCATTTAAGCTTCTCAAGTTTATCAATCACAAGAATAAAAGAGAAGAAGTGTTTGGATACATCCTCCTAGTGTTCAAGATGTTGATAATACGAACCCTTGATATAACTAAAGTGAATATCAATTTTTAGAGGGAGGATTGTTGGGAATTATGGACTTACACCTAGTGTTGCTGTTCAACTTGAAAACTGGCTGGTGATGTTAGTGCCCTGATTAGAGATTCATGAAACAGTCTAAGTTTTAGTACCGTTAGTTTGTATTAGTTTAGTACTTGCCAGTACATTGTTAGTAACTGCCAATAGAGTAAATATTGTTAGTTAATATTTCGTGCTGCTTATTCTAATATAGTATATTAACGCTATTGATGATAAGCATGAGTTAAATTAGGAAAGATATGTGCAGTTATCATTATACGCGTTTTTAAGCCCATTAGGTGTTCCTTAGTTATAAAAGGAAACCCTAAACGCGTCATAGTTAGAAAGATATCACAATCATATCAGTCTTTCATCATATCATAGCTCAAGGTTTTAAACCCCTAACACTGTCAAAGAGTGTTTTGGTATTAAATTATATTGATGCTTATTGTTTGGTTGGTATTTCCTGTGTGTTAAACATACATTACTATCATTCTTCTTTAGTGGAATATACTAGCTTGCAACGATATTTATATCATATACTCAAAGTTTCAAAATCTTAGTACAATTTGGATGTTATCCAAGGATAACTAAACCTTTCCATCAGCTAAGGAGTTAAAGATCTGTTCATTGGAATCAACAATCTACATTAACACTTGAACTATCAGAAATCACCTTTGTCCTTTTTTGAGAAATAAATTCTTGTCTAGTCTTTCCATCTCTGAAACCTATTGTTCCACAAATAATTACAAGGTTTCTACCAACTTTTGAGCTTGATGTAAACCCTAGAGAGCTTTTTCTACCTTGTAAAACGCTTTAAGGAAGTCCTAGATCTCAATTCCTGGTGGTTGACAAACATAAGACTACCTCTTCAATCTTTCCATATAAAAAAGCACTCTTGACTCCATCTGTTACACCACCAAGTCAGTTAAATGATCCTAGGCTAAAAACGTAATTGCTTTTAAAATTCTAGCAACAAAGAGCAAAAACCCATCATAAATCAATTCTTCTTTCTTTTGTGTATCCTGTGCAACCAATCTTGCTTTTATTCTTTAATCACAATGACTCCTTTCAATCTTCCTTGTTTTCTATACACCCATTTAGTACCAATGGCCCTTTTTTCATTAGGTAAATCCACCAAGGTCCAAACCTGTTGTAACTTGAACTACAGAAGCTCTTCTTGCATAGCTTCTATCCAGCTTGGATCTTTTAATGCTTGAATTACCTCTTGGCTCTTACTTGTAAAAGATAACATTCAAACAGATAATTCCTGAAAGTCCTTTATAGTTGATCCTCTTCTGTTCTGATCAAACAACAGCTTGTTCATCAACACTCTTTTTCATCCTTTACTATTTAAGAGGTGTTGAATATATGTCTCTAATGATTTGTTCAACTGGATGATCCTTGTGAATTCTGGTAGTTGGAATAGGACTGACAGGGATATGTGTATCCAAATTATTTATGTCAGCCTCTGCACCACACACTTCATCATCATCTAAATAAAGAAATAGCTTTCAATTCAGGCATATTGGATCATTTGGAATTCAGTGCTTGTTTTTAGTTCAACAACATTAACTTCTGAGCCAACAGTATTAACAGTTGAACTAACAACATTAACATTATTAGTGTTGTTTCCATCACTAGCAGTATTAATATTGTTAGTGCTGTTAATTTGGTAGGGTATAGTAATGTTAATATTGTCATCCTTCTCTTGATTAATTCTTGGCTCCTCTGTACTTGAAACCCTACTATCTTTCCCTTCATTTGGATTTCCACTTTCATTCCTTGGATCTTCAGCATCCTTCTTTTCCTCCTCCCTTGATGGTTTGAATCTAACATCAGAAATCCTTTGAACAAAGAAAGAATGGTGGTTTCCATGAATGATAATGGTAGCAGTATGTCTTCCGTTGCCAAGTATTGTATCTATTCCTAGCTTTAAACCTGCATTATCAACATGATTTTGAAACCTGTACTACCCTGAGATTGATTCCTTGAAAACAACTGACTTATAGTTTCATATATTTTGTTAGGCATCTATATCATAAAAGCCAATTTGGCCCACAACCTTCCTGCAAATATTAGGTGTAATTTTTAATGATTGAACATCACATTCTCTCTATTATCCTAGTTTCTAACTATTGAAATAACTCTATAAATCTTTGCTATAGGTTAGAGTACCTACAAAGAACCATACATTAGCCTATCCAACTCAATTTACCTAGGTGATCTATGGTATTAAGAATTGTAACAAGACACCCAAATGGTCTTATGAAGCTTAAGGCAGGTTTTTTACCTAGAAAAAGTTTATAAGGGGTCTTGTTTTGAGGTTTGATAACTAACACCCTATTGGGACATAACCAAGCAGTATTAATGCTTCAGCCCAAAAGTTGTTTGGCAATTTTTTGAATCAGCTAAAGCATCGTCCTAGCAACTTGCAATTTATTCCTTTCTGCAACTCTTCAATTTTGTTGTGGAGTCCTAGCAACACTAAAATTCCCTAACCTTTCATACCCTTCTTTCACAGAACTGGTTCATGACCCTATTTCTTGAACATCAGTCTCATTGACACATCTAATAAGTTTACACCTTAAATGTCAATTAGAATTCTATGCCATTAATAAATGTTTAAAGGAATTTATCTATGTTTTCAGCCTTAGTGGCTAATAAGAAAACCCCAAATAAACCCTACTAAAATCATCTGAGACAACTAGGCAGTACTCTTTGTTCATTAAACTCTTTATAAATGTAAGGAGCCAAATAAGTCCATGTGCAACATTTGATAATGGTTGGTTGATGAACTGATAGTTTTATGACTTACAAGAAGCTCTGACTGCTTTCCCTTCTGACAAGACAACACAATTTTTTGATTAATTTCAAAAAAGTTTTGAAGTTAAAACCTCTTATAAGCGTTTCCTTTTTATTTACCAGTTTATTATTCATTGTTAGAAATTTACATGTCCAAGCCTCCTATGCCAAAGATTAGATTCATCTGGTGTGGCTTTTGCAAAGAGACAAGTGATACCTCCTTGAGGAACAACATTCTTTAAATCCAACACTGAACATGTTAACCTTTCTAGGCCCTTTAAGCAAAACATGACGTTCATCAGTAACTTAAAGGTCTGGAGACAGAACAACACATGTAGTATCAGTAAAAAGAACACTATTCTTTTTGTCACACATTTATGAGACACTAAAGAGGTTAAACTTTAGTTCCTTTACAAAATAACAATCGTCAAAAAATCTAATTTACAATATCTAATATTTTATACCTTTCCTAGTAGTTTTCCCTCATTTGGAATTTCCTCCAAAGGCAACCAATCCTCCATCAATTTCTTCATAATTTGTAAGATATGATCTGTTTCCTATCATGTGCCTAGAGCATCCACCGTCAATCACTCCTTTATCCTTTAAATCTTGCTGTGGATTGCCTTACACATAATGGTAAGAAAATTAGTTTTCTTTGGGTACCCAAGCCATTACTGACGTTGGAAATCAGCCGTTGTGCATCAACATAGTCAAAATATTTAAAAGACATTTGATAACCATAGAATCTGGAGACATGGTCTAAGACTTTATGTTTTGGTCTCCAAACCCAACATGCTGAGGCCTTAACAACATTTCCCTTGTTTCCCTTAACAGCACTAAGAACTGCTTTTGGCCTAGCAATATTAACCCTTGTTCTCTTAACAATATTAACCTTTTTAGTGAAATTACTGTTATTAGCTGCTGTTATTTTGTTAAAAGGCCTTCTAGCAGTTGAATATGCATTATTAATAAAAATTTTCATGGGTCCTGCATTATTCATTGCTGTTCTTGGTTGAACAATATTAACTAGTCTAACAACATTAACTAAAATTGGGCCAGACCTAGTTAAGACTATTCTTGGAACCATGTTCCTTTTTAGACTGGAGTGAGTTACTTTAGAGAAATTCTGTTTGTTCACCCTTTAAACACTGGTCAAAACTGGGTTTACAAATCTTCCATTATTATACTAGTTATTGCAATCATTCTTCAAATGATCAAAACTACCACACACATGACAAGCTTTGTTGAACATCTCAAAATCACTCCCTAATTTTTAAGACATCTGTTGGTTCAAGTTTCTCTTGTTCCCTTTAGGACTAGGTATGTTTTGCCTATTTTTATCAACTGATGTTTTTCTAGGAGATTTTACTTGCTTAGTAGACTTAACACAATTTATCTTAGCAAAACTAGGTTTATTAAACATCTTAATTGTTTTAACCTTAGGCACGTTTTCTTCATCACTATCAGATATCCAATCCTCAATAATTGGGGCTCCATTTTCTTTCCTTGCAGTCTCCGGTTCATTAGTCTCAACAGTAGGCTTTTCAACTATAGATTCACTAAAAACTCATTCATTTCTACAAAATCATCTAGACTAGGATAAACTAAATCAGGTTTGGTGGCATAAAATTACCAATATAGGGAGGTGGGACATCATTATACCCTAATCATGTTTTACACTTATCCATTATCTAACTT